>JAMYXO010006863.1:0-12928 GCA_033310375.1 Conus canariensis | reverse complement strand
TAAAAATTCAAAAAGTCACCAATACAGGAAAAGCGACCAAAAAGTCTGCTTTCGTTGTGGCCCTACTGCTCCTTTTGTTTATTTTTGGCGTGAAAGGGCCTTTGAGGCCCGAAACGCCTTGCAGCCGTCTTACCTTCCCTTTTTCCTTTTTGACAGGCGGAATGTAGCCCTTTTCCCTTTTTTTCTTTAAGCCCTTTTACAAATCAGAAAAATTTAACGGGCTGTCCATGTTCCAAAATAAATTGTGGAGAAAAAAAAAACAAGCAAAATCACAAACATCCCAAAAACCAAACCCCCTTATTTTTTTTAAAAATTTTTAAAGAGGTAGGGTTTTGCAATTTTTATTCTATCAATTTTTTCCCCCAAAAAAAAAAAATTTTTTCTTTTTCTCTCTCTCTCTCTCTCTCTCTTTCCCCGGGGGGGGGGGGGGGGGGGGGGGGGAAAAAAAAAAAAAAAATTTTTCTTTTTTTCCCGTGCATTTCCTTTGAGGGGTTCAGCTTTCATAAATACAGTGACTGCGTTTCTATCTCTGTCTCTGTCTTTGTCTGTCGGGGTCTCTCTCCCCCCTTTCTCTAATCTGTCTGTCTATCTGTCTATCGTCTGTCTGTCTGTCTGTCTGCCCCTTTTCTCTTAAAGAACCGTCAAAGGTTTCCCTTTTACTGTTATAGAGTTCCCATTCGATTGAATGATCATTGTCTTGTTCTTTACGCATTTTCCCATTTTTCTCTACCTTTTGTTTGTTGATAGTAAATTTTAAATTCCCTTTTTTTTTTTAAAAGGGGGCTTTTTTAAAAAAATTTTTTCCCCCCCCCCTTCTTCTTCTTATATACTTCCCCTTCTCTTCTTTTATTAATCACAATAAAATTAAATTCCCCCACCCCAACAACCCCAAACCCCCCACCCCAAACCCCCACCACCCCACAACCCACCCACCCCACCACCAAAAAAACCCCCCCCCCCACCCCACCCACCCCCCCCCCCCCCCCACCCCCCTTTCTCTCCCCCCCCCCCCCCCTCCAAAAAAAAAAAAAAACCCTTTTTTTTTTAAATTTAAATTTCCCAAATTTTTTCCCCTAAAAAAAAAAAAAAAAAAAAAAAAAAAAAAAAAAAAAACAAAAAAAAAAAAAAAAAAAAAAAAAGCAAAAAGAAAAAAAAAAAAGGAAAAAAAAAAAAAAGAAAAAAAAAAAAAAAGGGAAAAGAAAAAAGAAAAAAAGAAAAAAAGGGGGAAAAGTTAAAAAAACACCAAAAAAAAAAAAAGCCATCCCCAGGGTTAAAACCCCCAAAAAAAAAAAACCCCCCAAACCCCTCCCCCCCCCCCCCCCAGGGGTCTTTTTTCCTGGGCTGATTTAGTGTTTTCCTTGGGCAATTCCGAAAACCCAGCATGGGGCCCCCTAGGGTCACCTACGTGTCCTTTTCGTGGACAAGGATCGTGATGTGGATGAAGGTCTCGCCTGGCAAGGGGAATTAATCACTGCCCCTCACGCCACTTGAGGCCCATTAAATTTTGTTTTTTGGGAAATACACGAAACAAGCCCCAAAAGTCAATTTTCGACAAAATGCCTTTTCAGGCCTAACAAAAAAAAAGAGAGAAAAAAGCCCCCCCTTCCCGAGCCCCTTTTGCCTTCTTGGCTGTTTTTTTTTGGTTGTTTTTTTTTTTTTTCAATTCCCCGCTTTTTTAGAATCGTTGTTAAATTTTGGATTTTTGCTCCGAGGACCCCAAAATGGGGAAAAAAAAAAAAGGCCTAGAGCCGGGTGAAATTATCTGTATATGTATACCCGTGCCCGTATTGAAAACAGCAAAGGGGCCGGGTTTGTACCCCGGGTTTTACGATGGGCCTATGTTATTTTTAACCGGGTGATTCTGGACTGGTACAATTAACCCTGGTAAATTTTAGTCACAGGGACTAAAAAGGGGAGGGGTAACCGCTAGTCCGACCTTTTCCCGACCCTCGGCTGGTTTTTAGTAATCTTTTCGCAAACAGCGCCCCGCGGCGTTGTGTTGTGTGTGTGTGTGTGGTGGTGTGTGTGTGTGTGTCTATCTGTCTGTCTGTATGGTGTTTTGTATGTTTTGTACCTGTTAAAATTTTTTTTGATTCTCTTTTTTAACCCTTTTTGTTTGATTTTTTTGATCAAAATTGACGGGTTTTTGTCTGGGGCTTTTGATTTGATCTTGTTTAAATCTCCCTTTTTAATATTTGGGGTTTGGAAAAAAACTGAAAAAAAAAGTTTAAAATATATAAACAAAAAAAAAAAACAAACAAAACTAAAATATATTGCTCCGAAAGCACTGCCCATTTTGTTATGATTACGATTATGTTTATGATTAGGGTTTTGTTTTTATTGTATAGTATTATTTATCAAAGAAACTTTATCATCATTTTTCATTTTTATTGTTATTATCATCATCTTAATTATTTTAAACTGAATTTTCTAAACCCTTTTTGGAAGGGGGGGAAATCTCTTAATGGGGCTAAACAGGGGGTGTTCCCCCAGTATTAAACTGTCAACAAAATGTAACTCCCGTTTTTTAGTTTCGTTGTTGTTAAACTTTGTCCTTGGGTTCCCGGGGAAACCCTTTCCTTTCAGTTTTCAATTTTTAATTTCCCCTCTTTTTAAAGTTATGGAGGTTACCCCTTCTCCCCCTTTTTCCCAAAGAAAAAACAAAAATTTCACCACCTGTGCAAGACTGCGCAAAGACTTTGTGTGCATTTCTGGGGTGTGTGGTGGGGGTGTGTGGTGTGTGTGGTGTGTGTTTTTGTGTTTGTGTGTGGTGTTTGTTGTGTGGGGTGATCTTCCCCGCCCCCCTCAGTGGCATGCATCCACGCCGCTCATTCGGACACCCCGGGTTCACGCCACACCCTGCCCCGAACCGCCACAGCCGCGGCATCGGCAATCCACAGGAGCAGTAAATATCTATCTTAAAGAGGCGACCCACCGGAGGGAACCCTGCACTGCTCCCGAGTCACTTCGGTGGGGGTTCAGTAGTGCTGTTCTGACCCACGCCCCGGGGACATCCCTGCTAACCCTTTATTTGGGGCTGACTGCTTTTTAAAAACTTTTGGCCGTGGGCCCAGCGTGAGTGAGCTCTCCTCCCTCAGGAGGGCGCCACCACGTCTTGTCCAACGAGGGTCCCCATAAAATTTGCCCGATGCCGTTAACCCCAATAGTAAACTCGCCAAAGACATGGACGGATGAGGAAATCGAACTGAGGGTCAATGAGAGCAGGGCATAAAGGGCCACGATCTTGATTTTAAAAAATTTTTTTTAAAAAATATAATCGATTGGGAGATGATGAATTAATGAATACAAAATTTCCCTTTCCCTGTATGAGCGCTGCAAGCTATATTTTTAACACTTACGTTTAGAAATTGTTTTCTCGCGTAACCAGGCCCAAGAGATACAGACACCTGCGTGTTGGGTCAAGACATTCGAGCGACTCTTCAGAAATCACCCCAGCAGGGGGATGAAACTTTAGTGTGCATCTTCAACTGCGTCCATGGAGCCGGCCCCTGGCAGAAAAATCCCACAAAGAAATGGCTCTGGTGGGAATTGAACCTAAGACCTCCCAGCCGGGAGTCCATGACGTATCCACCGCCCATGGTGGCTGGTTGCAATTGCTGTGTAGTCGTGTTTACAGTGCGGTCGCGCATCCGCAACCTACCTAGGGTGACATGGTAGACGGTGAAAACTATCCCAGGAGAAGGAGGAGGGGGAGGGACGGTAGTGGACGGTGGAAACACCAGAACAAACAGCAGATCATGGACGGTGGGACAGATACTATACGGTCAGAGCTGACCTAGCATATGACAGTGGCAACGTTGCTTACGCATATACTTCACATCCGTGATCAGGTAGGAGCTGGGTTAGGGTTTTATTTTTTTGATATAACGATGTCAGCAGAACACTGACCGCTGGCCCTGCCCCACCCCACCCCCGCTGGGTCAGATTAAGGCTGGCTTGCTGGAGGGGTGAGAGAGAGTTCTGTGGTGAGGGGTCTAGGAGAGCTTCTGGTGCTGGATGCTGGAGAGGTCACTTTGGAAAGAGTGGAGAGAGGTCATTGGCCTGTTGGGATTGTGGAGAGGTATATTTATCATAATGACCGATATTAGGTTATGTTAGGACCACGGGAGGACCATGATGAGAGAGAGAGAGAAGAGTAGGCGAGAGAGGAGAAGGAGGAGAGGAGGAGAGAGAGATGAGGAGAGAGAGAGGAGCGGAGACGAGATGAGGAGAGAGAGAGAGAGAGGAGACGCGAGAGAGAGAGGAGGTAGAGGAGAGAGGAGTGACGAGAGTAGAGGAGAGAAGGGGAGGAGGAGAGGAGAGAAGCGAGGAGGAGGAGGAGGAGGGAGGAGAGGAGGGAGAAGATGGGAGGAGAGAGTGAGAGAGGAGGAGCTCCAAGCCAAAGGAGGAAGAGAAGGACGAGTTGAGAGTGAGCGGAGGAGAGGAGAGAAGGAGAGGCGAGAGAGGAGAGAGAGGAGAGAGCCTGTCGAGAGATGAGGAGAGAGAGAGGGGGAGGACAGAGAGGGAGTGGGAGAGAGAGAGTTCCAAGCCAGGTCTGAATAAGCGGATCTCTTGGGATTTCAAAGACTCAAGCAAACATTAGTCTACGACACAGGTAGCTTTACTGTAAGCCATAACTTACCAGCAGTGCGCTCCGGAGCTAGGACTTGTATATAAGGATTATACCCCCCCCCCCACCCTCCCCCCTTTCTCCCGTCTATCCATGGTTCGATTCGTTTTGAACGTTGAGATGAGAGAGAGAGCGGAGATGAGAGAGAGAGAAGGAGAGACGAAGAGATGAGAGAGAGAAGAGAGAGGAGACGTTTCAGATTCAGATGCTTCAAATAGTTTTTATTGACAGTGGCCTCTACATATAGCCTTATTGTCAAGGGGTGTACATCAATAATTACAGTGCCGAAAGAGAGAGAAGAGAGGAGAGACGTGGAGAGAGAGAGAGATGAGAGAGAGACGAGAGAGAGTGAGAGATGTTGGGGAGGCGAGGCGCGGTGTGGGGGTGGGGGACGGATGAGCAGAGGGCAGGTGGAGGGACGAGGGGTGTATGGTGGGTCGATGGTGCTAGTGGTGGTAGTGGTGGTGGTGGTAGGGACGGAAGGTAGGGGCGGTCCGGTGAGACGTGTGGTAAGGTCTGATTTGTGCCAGTGCACACTTCACAAATTCAATCACGTTTCTCATGACGAGTCCTCTGCCTCACGGGCTTCTGCTTTCAGCGTTAAATGTGCTTTTTTTTCCCGTTAGTACCTACGTGCGTGCGCAACGTGAAGCGCGCGCCAGCGCACGCGAGCGCGCGCGCGCGCGCGCCCCCCCCCCCCCCCACACACAAAGAGCGCCCCGAGCGTGTGTGTGTGTGTGTGTGTGTGTAGTGTGTGTGTGTGTGTGTGTGTGTGTGTGTGCTGTGTTGTGAGAGAGAGAGAGAGAGGAGAGGCAGAGAGAGAGAGAGAACGCATGTGCACGCAAAACGCGCGCGCGCACACACAACACACACCACGCACACACCACAAACTCACAGCACACCACACACACACACACACACACACACACACACACACACACACCACATACAGAGAAGAGAGAGCAGACCAATGACATGGACAATGACAATGACAATGACAAATATTTTAATTGAACTAGGCCTCGTGCCCGTATGTCAATGGGGAAGACTTGGGATGGGGGGGAAAAAAACAAACAACATTGTGGAAAAAGCAAATGTACAACAACACACTCCTGCAAGTATACATGCATTTCTTCGGGCCAAGGTAGATACTTTCACCATTCTTCCTCAGTTTGGATGTATACATAATGATCAAAATACGTACCATATATAGATTTAGGGGCATCATATCATTTAACAATCTCACAGAGGTTAAATTATTGTAGTTGCCTAAACACCTGTAAACCTATTCATATCTCACACACAACACACACAACACCACACACACACACAAAACCCACACACACACACACAAAACACAAAACACACAACCCACACACAACACCAACACACCACCACCACCGCACGCTACATCACATATAAAAAGCTCTTTTTTTTTAAGGGGGGAAAAAGTACCCCGAATTATCCCTAAAAATATAGAATTTTAGCCCCATTCTTTTTTTTTGCATCTGATTTCAAAAGCTTTATTTATAAAAAAGGCAACATCTTTAGCCATTTTTCTTGGCAAGAATTGCATCTTGAAAACCCGACGCTTTGCATAATTTTTGTGGTAAAATGCTCTAAACATCTTTATATTTAGGGCATACAAAAAAAAAGTGATATTAAATTTCCAACTGACTTGGAAAAAAAGGGACAGCAGAGTGCCTCCGGGAAAACACTCAAATGCCGCATTTGTGATTTTAAAAAAATAGCCTAACTTGAATTTATGATTTTTTTACGATTGTTCAATTTCTTACCGTAAAAAAGATAATTCGGATTTGTCTAAATTTTTAAAGGGGGAATAGAAGGAAAAGGTCACTAACATCCATTCGGGTGACCATTCTTTAAGTGACAACAAAAACCGTTTTAAATTCTAAGAAAAACCTTTGCATTTTAAACGTTCTGGTTTTCCCATTTCATACCCAAAACCCCTACGATTTTTAAAGTAGACAAACTGATGAAACCCCGTTTTTCTTGCCTCGATGAGCAAATCAATAAAAGTGATGTACTTTTTAGGAAGGCATTGTCCGGATATTAACGACACCCCTAACCCAAACTTTATACTTTAGTATAATTTTTTTAAAAGAGTGGTACCCACCAGTTTTTCCTAGACTAAGGGGCTGGGGTTTTTATGGAAACATTTAAGAATTCTTGGTGCAAAAAATGTACTTTTTCAATATTGGTTGTTTGCGTCAAAAACCCCTACTTCGGCACCATAGCTAGATTGGCTGGACTTTACCCGTTTGAAAAGTTTTTAAAAAACAATTTCGGGGAAAGACTTTTTAAACTTTCCCCTAGTTTTTAATATTGGACTTGACGTTTTTGCCCTTTGGGTGCTAAATCCTCAAGCAATGGGAAAAAGAAAGACCCGTGGAAAAAAATAACACCTAAATATTTTTTATGATTAACAAAATTTCTAGTTGCCCCCCGTCGTTTTGACCTTTTCCCCTTAGGCTTTTAACCCCCCATTTTTAAACACAATAACTTTGATTTTTCTAAATTACGTCAATCGGGGTTTTTTTGCTGTGCTACACAAAAATTTAGTTCGCTGGAGCCCAAATGACGGTAGATGCTCGATCAACATCGTCGGCAAAAAAGCTAATTGATTCTATGAATCTGGTAAAAAGGGGAATACCTGTTTACCGTATGAATTTTTTCTTCAGCAAAGCCCATTGATGAATAGCGAAAATAAAACCGGACGCATTTTTTCCCTTGTTCAGACCCCGGGGACCCCTAAAAGTGTCAGTTAAATCTCCCCCCACTTTAACCCAGCTTTGACATCTGTGTTTGCTTTTAAGTGCATTGTACATCTTACCGTTTTATACCTTTTTTTCTTTAAGATTGCCCAGATTTGGGTTTCTATCTCCCAAATCAAAAAGCCTTTTTAAAATTCAAAAAAAAGCAACGTATAATTTCTTGTGGTTAGTATTTGCTTTTGTCCCGAAAAAAAAGGGGGTAATTTATGACGTATATACAGGGTCGAACTTTAATTAAGGACCCCCCAAAAAAAGGGGCCCTTTTTTTTTAAATTGGCCAAAATACAAGCAATGCATTTTTTCGAAAAAATTTGATGGGAAAGGGTTTTAAGGGGTTAACAAGTATTCCGCAAAACTTGCGAAAGCGTCTTATTGTCAGTGCGGGATGCAGAGGGGGGGGTTGAAAGTTGCAGATTGTTGTAAAATTGCTTGTTTTTTTAAACAAGAGTGAACACTGCTTCAAACGGTTTTGCCTGAATTTTAAATGACGTGCAAAAACCCAAAGCATCGCAGAGCATTTTTTCTGCTGGAATCCCCTTTAAAAGCAGCCAACGTGCATAATTCTTTAAAAAAAAAAAAATCCTCCAAGACGCAAGCTGTCTGATTTTTTAAACCGGGCCCGGGCGATTGCATGGGTGCAGGATCGAGTTGGGGTTTGAGAAGTGGCCAGAAGACTACAAGTGTCCCCCTCCATATCATTGGCGAGAGAACGTTTTTAAGCCCCCGGAACTGCAAAAGAGACCCGTCCAGGCCACCCCAAAAAAAAACCACTGCAAGAGATGAAGGTTTATCCCCGACATGCTCTTCGGACCAGGCCACCACCCCAACACCATCAGGGTGGCTCCAAGCTGACTAACACGCAGTGTGTGAGTTTTCCATACGGGGGCCCCCAATGCTGCCCCTTCGAGCAAGGGCCCACCGGGAAAACCCAAAACGGACTGCGGCCCAACCGGCACGTCCCCTGGCCTGGTGAAACCCCCATCGAACAGGGACTGGGGGTCACGGCGGATGGTGCTTTTCCCCGAGAGTCCAATTTCCTTTTAAACCCCACGAGATGGACGCTTCGGGGGTTGGGGCGTCCTAGGGAGATGGCAGATGAGTCATCCAGGGGTCGTCGTTTTTTGGTGGGGGCCCCGTCAGGTTGGGGGGGCACAGCAGTCCCCCACAAACCCCCTGTACCATGGGATGGAAACCCCTAAACGGCCAACGCTACCTGCGGGAAAGTTTTTTCGGCCTTTGGTTGTCCCGCATCCAGAGTTTGGGGCTCAGGCTGTGTTTCTGGAGATAATGCCACCCCACATCTTTTGTCGAGCCGGGGGAACCTTTTGGGGTGCAAGCTGGCATCACCAGGATGCCGGGCCCGGCAAACAGCCCGGGAAATGCCCCCCATTGAGAACAAGGGGGCAGTTGGGAGGGAGTTCAAAAAAATCACCCTTTTCCGGAAATCAAAGGAGCTCTGCACCCCTGCGCGGGAGTGGGCAAACCTCCCCCGGCACTCATTACAGAACAGTAAACACCATGAGGCGCCTGTGGGGTTTGTGGGGCGCACGAGGGGGGCACACTCGGTTTGACAGACTGTAAAGAAACACTCTTTTTGTGAATGTCTTTTTTGGGGGGGAGTCTCATTCGGCCCCCTGCTAATCAGAAAGAATGATTTTTTCGTTTTGAAAGTGACAAAATGTTTTTCACTGATATGAATTAAAACATTTATAAAGTTTCTGTCTTTTGTCGGTTTTTCTTTCTTTTTTTGTGAGCTGTGTAAAAAGTGGCCCCTTAATTAAAGTTCGCCCTGTTAATTTTCAAAAGCCGCCTGCCCATCGTTTATTACATCACAATCTTAATCCATTTTTTTTAAACGCTTGTTTAATATGTAATTTTAAATAAATTTTGAACAAATGTTTAAAAGAGAGATCCCCCTTGTATTTTTGGGGTTTTTTATTCCCCCTTTTTTGTGAAAGGGGTTGAATCAGCTTCGAACATGAAAGGGAAAGAGCCAAAAAAAAAAAAAAATCAAAGAGTTTGTTGAAAAATTTCTTAAAAAAAAAAAAGGGGAATATGGGGGGACAATTTTTTTATAAAATTCCCCAATTTAGTCCGTCTGGACCTGGTGCTTTTATTTGTTTTTTAAACCCTTTAAACGATAAAGTTTTCCCCCTTCAGTTATACAAAATCCAATTCATCAAAACGTTACTATCAGCAACGGGGGAAAATGCTCATTTTAAAGTTCCGAGAATTAGGACAGAAGGAATAAGTCACATAAAGACTTGTTTGAAATGCTAAACCTTTTCCTTCATTGGTATTGTGTTTGTCATGAAAACTACTTTTTAAAGACCTTACGTGCTCCAAAACCCGCTTAGAATCTTTGGCTTTTCTTTAAGTGTTTTAAAACTTGCTGTCTATATAACTGGTTTTGCTCGAATAAGTCTTTATACTCTTTCTAATTATAGAATAGTTAAGTCTTCAGTTTGAACAGCATGGGGGTTGTCATTAACTTTCACCCGACTTACTTTTCCAATGTTGTCTACCTGAGGGGCTTTTAAAATAGCACTAGAGTAAAACCCATGGGCTGTGCTTGATGTACCTGTGACAGTTTCTTTTAAACCCATTATTTGACCAGCCAAAACAGCCCCTTTCTTTTTAGTTTCTTCAGTGACCTCAAAATTGATTCAATCAATTTCAATTGCTTCTTAAAGGTTGAATTGCTTCGCAGCGGAAGTAAAACCGAAAATCCCTTCTTTTGCGGGATCCCAGGATATTTTTTAAATTTGGTTACCTTTTCCCTTTTTTTTGAAAACCTCTCCTGATTCGGACGGGGAAAGGGCATTGTACAAATTCAACGGCATGTGCTTTGATTTCCCCGGGGGGTTATTTCAATTCACGGCACAGGGGAAAAAGGATTGGGGGAAATAAAATAATCAAAAAACCTTGCCCCATTGTGAGCGATATAATTTTTAATCCCCGCTTTTATACGGGCAGAAAACCTTTAGAAAAACCAACCAAAATTCTGACAGATGAAATTTTTAAAAAAGCCAAAATTCATTAGGGGAGAAATCTTTTGTACACGAGAAAGCAGTCATAACCGGGGGATTTCATTTTAAAATCCCTAAATTTGGGGTTTGTTCTTGTGCTTCAGCCGACCATTCTTGCATTTAAATCCCGAGGATGACACGGGAAAATCACCGCTTGTTAAAAGTATCCATCAAACAGGGGTTAAAAAAAGGGGAAAACCCCATTTATCAAATCTGGGATCTGATAATAAACACTGTTTGCAGGGGGGGGGAAATAATTCCAATTAAAAGAACGTCAAGTCTAGAGCTTTAAAGGGGGAAACAAAAAGTATGGTCATATTTAGTAAGTTTTTATAGTTTGGAATGTCTTTCTTACAAAAAAACACGTTTCCCTCCTACAAAAATGCGTAACAGCATCGGTTAATCGATTCCAGGTAAGAAAAATTCGTAAACCAAAAAGAAAAAAAAGGGAAAAGTTCTTGAGAACGTTTCCGTCAAAACAACAAAACGAAGAGTATATAAATTTTTAAATAGGGGCATAAACGACGATACACCTCAAAATTATAAGTCAAAAGGAGAGACTGTTTTTTCTGACAATCTTGACAGGGCAGGGCCGTTACCCTGGGTGACTTCTTTTTAAAAAAGGGGGGACACCGGGGGCAGCAGGGGAAGGGGCACAGTTTTGTTCATTATTACGTCCAGGATACCTTTGATGGGCCCAAAAAATTTTTCGGGTAGCTGTTCTTCGGGTTCGTACTCGCTGCGAGTACAAGGCCCGGAGCAGAAAAAATGGCCCCCGGTTTCATGACCATGGGACACCTGCCAGGAGGGGGCCCTAGGGTTCTCCACCCCCTGGTATGTGACTCTCCCCTTTTTTAGACCCTCTGTCACTGTACCTATCACACCCTTGGGCTGGTTTTCCACTCGTGGGAGGGTTTTCCAAGGACACCCTGTTTTAATAGGTCTGCTGTCATCAAGAAAGTTGGTTTAATGTAGACAAGGTCGGGAGAAATCTGTGTAGGGGGCAGACTCCTTAGGGCGGGCCATGCAAACCCATTGTTGTGGAATCGAGGATCCCCACTTTGAGAAGAATCAGGACCAAAACCCTGGCGGCCCGGGGGCCCTCAAGCAGGTTGCTTTGGTTTTGATTTTTTTTAGGACATTAACATAAATCCACTCCTGGGGATATTTTGTCCTGGCAGGGTGGGGAATTCTTCATGTTTCTGGGGGGGGGGACGAGAAAAGACGCCAGGTTTGGGTAGAAACAGACAGCGGGGGGAAAGGTGGTAGGGGAAGGGGAGGGGGATGGGTAGAGTAAAGGGAAACAGGCGAACGGGGGAAAGGGAAAATGAAGGAGAACGGGTGGAATGGAAAGGCAGATGGAAGGGGTGGAGGTAAGGGGAAGAGGGGAAAGGGGGGTGTGACGGGAAAGGAGGCCAGGTGACGGGGGGGAAAGGAAGGTGGGGGGTGACGGGTGGGCGCGGAAGGTGGGGGTTGGGTAAGAAAAGGGGTTGGGGTGGTGGGGAAGGAAGGGGGAGGGGGGGGGGGGGAATTTGGGAAGGGGAAAGGGGGAGGGGTGGAAGTAGAGGGGGGAGGGGGGGGGTGGAAGTGGAAGGGGAAGGGGGACGGGTGAAAGAGGGGGGACGGGGAGGGGTGGAAGGGGGAGGGTGGGGGGGGACGGGGGGAAGGGAGGGGGGGAGGGGGGGTGGAAGGGGGTTAGGGTGGAGGGTAACGGTGGAACTGGAGGGGGGAGGGCCCGGGGGGGCTGGGAAGTAGGTGGCGGAGGGGGGTAAACTAGGCCGGCAGAGGGATGCCGTGGGTTTTGGGACGGGGGTGTGGACATCAGGGCATCTCTTTTGGAGAGCGATGCCAACTGTCCCCTTCCAGACTCATCTGACGCTGGTTCCCACGGCCCTTTGGGTTTTTTGAAGTGGGGGGATGCTGTTCTCGGAAGCTACCGCATTTCTGTATACGCCCCTTGCCCCGGTACCGTTTTCGGGGTATTCCCCTTTTCGACGGATTGTCAAATCCCCAGCCACACGGAACCCCAATACGCCATCTCCCCCTGCATTTTCTTTCTTGCAGACGGAAAGTTTGCACTCCAGAGAAGAAGGAGAGAAGGAGGGGGAGAGAAGAGCGGGAGAGAAGAGAGAGAGAGAGCAGTGCGGGGTTGCCCAAAAGGGTGTAATTTTTGATGTGTGTTGTGGTGTGGTGTGTGTGTGTGTGTGTTGGTGTGTGTGTGTTTTGTTTTTTGTGAAAGGTGTAGCGTGTTTTGTGGTGTGTGGGTGTGTGTTGGTGTGTTTGGGTGTTGTAGAAAGATAATAAAGTGTTGTCTGTATTTGACCCTTGTGTGTTGTGTGTTTGGTGTTTGTGTGTGGTGTTGTGTGTGTGTGTGTGTGGTGCATGCGGGATGGGGGGGTGTGTGTGTGTGTGTGTGTGTGTGTGTGTTGTGTGTGTGTGTTGTGTTAATTTTGGGGGCGTTAAAATTTTGTTTT
>JAMYXO010000685.1:25000-37500 GCA_033310375.1 Conus canariensis | reverse complement strand
TAGTCACTGAAACCCCCAGAAATTTGCTCGGTTACATTTGTCTTCCTTTTGATGTTGCTATCAGAAAAGGTTATGTTTCATGAGGAATTTTTTGTGTGTGATTTACACTTACCCATAGCTAAAACGTCAGGGTTTTCTTTAAATAAACATAGCTTTTAGGTTGGAGCTGATCTTGCTGACCATACTATCATCAAAAGAGAGTTTACACTAATCTACTGAGGTGAAACTCTGCAGGAGAATGGGAAATTATTGGATGTTCCACCATGGTGAACTGTACAGAGAATGGAAAATTCCAGTGTGATAAATACTCCACTAAGGTGAAATATACAGGAGATTGTGAAATTATAGCGTGAGAAATACTACACTTAGGTGAACTGTACAGGACAATGAGAAATTCCAGCGTGATGAATATTCCACCATGGTGAACTGTACAGGGAGAATGGGAATTCCAGCTTGATGAATATGCCACTATAGTGCACTGTACAGGAGAATAGGAAATTCCAGCGTGAGAAATATTCCACTATGGTGCATTGTACAGGAGAATGGGAATTCCAGCTTGATGAATACGTCACTGTGGTGAACTGTACAGGAGAATAGGAAATTCCAGCGTGAGAAATATTCCACTAAGGTGAACTGTACAGGAGAATGGAAATTCTGGCGTGAGAAATATTCCACTATGGTGAACTGTACAGGAGAATGGGGAATTCCAGCGTGATGAATACGCCACTGTGGTGAACTGTACAAGAAAATGGGAAATTCCACATTATAAATACTCCACTGAGGTGAACTGTGCAGGAGATTGGGAAATTCCAGCGTGATAATTGTTCCACTATGGTGCACTGTACATGAGAATCGGAAATTCCAGCGTGATGAATACTTCACTGAAGTGAACTGTACAGGAAATGGGAAATTCCAGCGTGATAATTATTCCACTATGGTGCACTGTACATGAGAATGGGAAATTCCAGCGTGATGAATATTCCACTGAAGTGAACTGTACAGGGAATGGAAATTCCAGCATGACAATTTTTTCACTGAGGCCTCGTCTCTAGTAGGCTGGAAAAGGCCAGCATAAGAAATAACTCACTGAAGTCACCACTTTAAACGACCCGAAAAAATCAAGCGTGATAAATGCTCCATTGCCGTAACCACTGAGGTAACCACTGTGGGAGAATAGAAAATCCAGCATGATAAATGCTCCATTGAGGTAACTACTGTGGCAGATAGGAAAAAAATTCAATGTGAAAAATGCTCCATCGCGGTAACTACTGAGGTAACTACTGTAGCAGACTGGAAAAATCCAGCATGATAAATGCTCCGTTTAGGTAACCACTGTGGCAGATTAGAAACGTCCAACATGAGAAATGCACTATTGAGGTAACTAGTGTGGCAGAATAGAAAAGTCCAGTACGATAAATGCTCCGTTGAGGTAACCACTATAACAGAATGGAAACGTCCAGGGTGATAAGTGCCCATTATGTAAGCATTGTGACAGAATGGAAACGTCCAGCGTGACAAATGTCGATTGAGGTAACTGGTGTGTCAGAATGGAAAAGTTCAGCATGATAAATGCTCCATTGAGGTAACCACTGCGCAGAATGGAAAACGTCCAGTGTGATAAATGTTCCAAACGAGAATAGCTACGGGGGGTAACCGTTGCGACAGAATGGAAACGTCCAGCTTAATAAATGCTCCATTGAGGTAAGCATTGTAACAGAATGGAAAAGTTCAGTATGATTAATGTTTCGTTGAGGTACCACTGTCACAGAATGGAAAAGTCCAGCGTAATAAATGTTCCATTTAGGTGACCACTGCGGTAACTAGTGTGGCAAAATGGAAAAGTCCAGCGTGACAGATGCTCCATTGAGGTAACTGGCGTGGCAGAATGGAAAGTTCAGCATAATAGATGCTCGATTGAGGTTAATCACTGTGGCAGAATGGAAACGTCCAGCATGATATAATATTCCATCGAGGTAACTATTGAGGTAACCATCGTAATAAAATGGAAACGTCCACATGTTAAATGCTCCATTGAGGTTTCCCACTGTAGCAGAATGAAAAAGTCCAGCGTGATAAAAGCTCCATTGAGGTGGATCAGATGATGTGGACAGAGTGGAAAAACCAAGTGATAAATACTCCCTTGAAAGGAAATACTCAGGTAACAACTATGACAGAGTGGAAAGCCCGGTGATAAATGTTAGAGGTAATCTGAGGTAAATGTGCAAAATGGGAACATCCAGGTGAGAATGCCCCATTGAGAAACATTCCCCGGCTGATTTTTCAAAGTTTAGGCAGTATTTCTGTGGGTCCCCTGACCCCTTCGTGTGTTTTTTTCTTTGTTTTGTAGCAGAAGGGAAAAAACCCGCGTGTTAAATTTTATTGGGGAAACTAGTGGGGGAAGTGAAAAATTAGCATGATAAATTTTCCCATTGAGGTAACTACTGCGGTAACTATATGGAGTTAAGCTTTTTTTTTCGTAACGTGTTTTTTGTTAAAAAAATTTTTGTGTTTTTTTTTTTTGGGGGGGGGGGGGGTGGGGGTGGGGGTGGGGGGTTTTTTCCCAAATTTTGATGGGGGGCAATAAAAAAAAAGTGTTCAATAAAAAAAATTTTTTTTTTACAGTTGTCGCATTTTTATTTTTTTTGCCTGCTTTTTGTGTAAAGTTTTTGTAGGTTTTAAAATAGGATGATTTTCCCTTTAAAAATTCTATAATTAACATCTTTAAAGCTCCCTTGGGATAGCCAAATAATTTCGTTTTTTTTAAAATTTTGATTTTGTGCCAAAAGTTTGCAATGCGGTGTTCCCTTTGGTGTTTCCTTTTGTCAAGTATTTTTTTTATATTTTGGGTTTTAAATATGATAAGCCCGCACACATTAAGGGAATAAAAGTCATTTCGAATTTTGTTGCTTATGCCCATTACAATAGGTTGGGGGAAAGCATTTAAACGATAATCGGAGATTGACTTACAAATTTTGTATCCTAGAATATTTTTATTTTTCGGGGTGGAGAGCCTGCATTCAGTTGTGAGTACCAAATTCTTACATGTTCTAATTCCTTTTCTTTCCATCTTTTGAAATTTAGTGTTTGATACCTTTCAATTTTTTGGGAAAATAATGGTGGGACAAAACGATACAGCGAGATATTTTTTTAATGATCTTTTTTGTGCCCAAAAATTTATAAACAATTTTTAAAAAAATGTTATTTTTCTTTATATGCTACATTTTTTCCCCTACTTTTAATTGAAATATCCCATGAGATTAAAATTTTTATTCAAGGCCACTTCGGAATTTTAGACCAGTTTTTTCTGTTGGGGGAAAGAATTTTCCCCACGATTGCAAAAATAAATGAGGTTTTTGAGTTCTTTTATATTTAGTATTTTTAAGCACCATATTATAGTCAGACTCCATTATTTGTTTTTTTTTTTTTTTTAATGCCCTTTGGTTGTTGTGTTTTTTTTCCAAAAATAAATTTGAAAAAAATTGTGTTTTTTTTATTAATTTTTTTTGGGAATAAAAAATACTTGCATAACAAAACAAGCCCTAAAAATTTTGCCCCACTCTTTTATTTTTGAATGCTAAGTCTTTTTGTCAGCTTTACTAGCTTTTGTGATACTAATTTCCCCCTTTTATTTTCTTCAAAATTTTTTTTTTTGGGGTGGTGTTTTAAAAAAAAATTTTCTAGAATTTTTTTTTTTCTCGAAATAAAAGGGGAAAAAATTTTGTTCACCCAATTTTCCCCCGTTCTTAAGGTTAAATTTTGTTATGTCAATTTTCCCCCTTAAAAATTTTTTTAAAATGTTATTTAAAAAATTAGAAGTTTAGCATATGTTTTGTTTGTTTTAAAAAATAAATTTGTATTTCCAGGGTTTTATTCTTTTTTGCTGGCTTTCTCATGTCTTTGGCACTTATTCCCCCCTTTTTTTGGGTGTTTTCACCTTAATTGCAGTAGTTACTCCCAAAACAAAAGCAAAAAGGGGAGAAGGAAAACCCCTTTCCTGATACCCCCTTCCCCCTAAAAGGGTTTGGGGCGGCTTTTGGTATTTGGTAAAAAACCCGTTTCCCTTTTTGGAAAAACCAGCCCCAAAACCCAAAATTTTTTAAAATTGCCAAAGTCCTTTTTGTACAGGGGTCAAAGTTTTGAGTGGCCCCAAGGCCAGAAATCCCCCGCTTTACTATTTAATCGGTAATTTAAAACAATCTTTTGGTTCGTAAAGGTTGTTATGTTTTTGTCTCAGAGACAAAAAAAGTATGGTGAGGTAATTAAAAATTTTTAAGAAAAATTTACCCCAAAAACAAAGTCTTTTGGGGGGAAACAAAAAAAAAGTGTTCGGGAAAAGTTTCTTGTTTTTGAACAAAGTTGTGTTCTTTTAATCAAAAAAGAGGATTAACTTTCAAAGTTGTGCAAGAGACTTCTATACTGCCTAAGCTTAGTGTTTGGTGATAAATAGAAATAAAAAAACAAACAAACTAACTGCCGACTTCAAAAAAATTTAATGTTTAGAGCAATTAGTATATCTTTTAAGCCTTTTTTAAAAAGGGTTTTTTAGACTCTGATGGCAGGACAGACATGGTTAGCACACGGGGATGTGTCAGGTCAATTTAAAAATCAAATGCCCCAGGGGCAATTTAAACGCATATCAAGGACATTTTTTTTTTTTTTTTTTATTTTTTTTGAAAATTTTACGTTGGAAGACTTTGTGTGGAAAAAATTTATTGTCTGTGTTGTAAATTTAAATGTGATTTGTTACATTTGTTTGGTGTGTTTATTTGTATTTGAGTCATAATGTTAATTCTTTAAAAAGGGGGAAACAATAAAATTTTGTTTTTTCAGTTTTTTGCTTTTCCCAAAAATTTCCAAAATTTTTTTAAAAGGTTGGTAAAATGACTGTTGTCCCATCGCTTACATTAAGAAAAATAAGTTCTTGTTTTTTTTTGGCCGTCAAAGGGGTTTAAACACACAGGTTCTGGCCCCCGTGTTGCCCCCCAATTTTCTGGTTTTAAGTTTTAAAACAAAAAGGGAATTTCCCCAAACCTAATTTAAAAATTCTAAAGACGGTGTAACGTTGGATGTACTTTCATTCAAGATTAAAATGTGTAGGTTTTTAAAATTTTCACAGGAACGGTGGCCCTTTTTGGTTTGTGCTCGTTTCATACAGGTTTCAGGGACTTACCCAAAATCGATTGTGGGGAAAACGATATATGCTACAAACAGACAGTGTCCCCCATGCGGGAAGCACCCTTGATGTAGCCCCTATATTAAAAATTTACAGGATGTTGGTATTGTTTTTCCGTGACTAAGGTTATTGAATTCCCCACACTCTAATTGAACGACAGAAATGTTGGTTTTTAATTTTGATTTTTAGGGCCCTTTTCTTTTCTTTCGGAGATCAAATTTTTTAATTTTGATTTGGGTTTTATGGAAGAAGTTTTAAAACAAAATTTACAAATGTTTTTTTAGAGTGTTTTGGTGACGCGGGGCACGCGCGCGCCTGTGTTAGATGTGTGGGTTGTGTGTGTTTTTGTGTTTGTGTGTGTGTGTGTGTGGGTGTGTGTGTGGTTTATAAACTTAGTTATTTAAAGGGGTAAAAATTCCTATCGTCCTTTGGGGGTTTTGGGTTATCGCAAATCTCTTTTCTCTCTCTCTCTCTTTCTCTCTCTTCTCTCTCTCTCTTTCTCTTCTCTCTCTTTTCTCTCTAAGTGGAGAAAGATAGAGATAGATGGAAAAATGGTATGCAAGTGTGGAGATGGAGCGAGGGTTGCGAAAACAATCAAGTGTGTTGTTTGGTGTGTGGTTGTGTGTGTGGGGTGTGTGTGTGTGTGTGGGGGTGTGTGTGTGTGTGGTGGGGTGTGTGTGTGTATGTGCGTGCGTAGTGCGTGTATCGGTGTGCGCAGCCATTGTGTGTGTGTGTGTGTGTGTGTTGTGGTTTTGTGTGTGTGTGTGTGTGTGTGTGTGAGCATACGTGATGTGTATGTGTGTTGTGTGTGTTTGTGTGGTGTGTGTGTGTTGTGTGTGTGTGTTGGCGCGCGCGCGCGCGATTTGTTGCACCGGGCGCAAGCGTGTGGTGTGTGTGTGTGTGTTGTGTGTGTGGTGTGTGTGAGGGGGGGGGGGGGCGTGCTTGTGTGTGGGGTGTGTGTGGTGTGGGGTGTGTGTGTGTGTGTGTGTGTGTGTGTTGTGTGTGTGTGTGTGTGTTGGAAGGGGAAACAGAGGGTTTTCAGAATTGATTTGGTTTGAGGATGGAAAATGTCGTGCCAAGAAATATACAGGCGTGTGGGTTTTTTTTTTCTTTCTTTTTTAAAAAGGGAAAAACCCTTCAAAGTCTTGAAACTGTGCTTGATGAAGAATTTGAACTCACTTTAATTGTATGATAAAATGTTCCTAAACCATGTGTAACATTTTATTATTCAATAATGTCCACCAAAAGATGGGTGCATTATTTATTATTTCATTAGAATTGTTCAAATGAGGTGATGAAACTTACATGATCTTAGAGGGCAATCATGCGCCCTGCACGCAACCCAATCTCATTTTTTTCAATACAACAGACAACACTGCGATTTTAAGTGTCTTTTTTTCCCCCCAAATTAAAAAGAAAACCCAAATTTTTCCCTTTTATTTTTCAACCGACTTCATTTGGGTGAGGGGATTTTTATTGTTTCCTCTTTTTCCCATAATGTTTTTCAACAAGGCGTCACAATGACAATGTCTTTTTTCTTTTAAAAAGTGTTAGCATGTTCTGCGAAATATATCTAGGTCACTGACCCCAATACAGTCCCATTTTACAAATTCTTTTAGGTTTACACAGAGACCAATCTGCCTCACATAAACAACAATCCATTCTGGGTTCACGGACCCGGTTCTTTAAATTTCAAATGGCGAAAACCTCCTTTTCTTTTCTTTTTATCAAAATGATACATTTTTTTCCAAAGGGGAATCTTTCAACTACTAAAAGTTACACCCTGTCCAAGCGTCCCACCTTAATTACACAAAAAAATAATTTTTCCCTAAGGAACATTATTTCACCTTTTTCCAAGAGGCCAATCCTTAAATATAACACACACACACACACACAACACACCCACACACACACACACACAACACAAACAACAAAACAAGGCGCGGCGGGAAACACATAAAAAAAAAAAATATATAGATAGATGATAGATATACTTTCGTGAGGCAATCATCTCAAACCCCATTTCCAATTAGCCCAAATCAAAATTTTTCCCCCGACAGCAGACATTTTTCCACGGGAAAATTTTTTTATGACGGATCTTGTCTCTACTGAAATCCAAAGCTCCTGAAGTTCAAGGGCTGCAAGGGGTTGTTCAAAGCAATACCGCCCAAAGTATAGGGGGTTTCGCCTTTGAATACCCTGGCAATTTTTCGTAATCTATATTAATAATTACTGAATTTACTTGTGACCATCAATGACTGGATCACATTTGACCTTTTTGGAAGTGTGAATGGGATAGATTTGGAAATAATTCCGATCCCAATCAAAACGAGAATAAGATCCAAATTGGGAGGCAAAAAAAAGCGTCGATTGAAAAGTAAAAATGTGTTCACATATCCCATTTTTACCTGGAAAACAATGATGTACGATGAAAAGCAAACTGTTTTTCTTTATTTGCTTTAACATATGTGATGTAGACCTTGCTTAAGGTGTGTCAGACCAATGACCAAAAACTAGAACACCAAGGTACATCAAAAAGTTGTTATGTGTGCATAAGTTATGCGGGGATTGTCTTCGTCGTGACTAGTCATAGGTAACATTATCGGTCTCCAAACCTCGAAGCGGGTGTGGCTGCCCCCGTGGCAGGGGAAAAAAAAAAAAACGGTCACATACGTAATGCTTCTCCCTAGCCGATGATGTGTACATAGTGTTTCAAGTAATTCGGTGTTCCGATGATCCCGGGTCTTTTAGACAGGAGAAACGACGACGACGACAAAAACAAAACAACAACAAAACAACAAAAAACAAAACATATGTGATGTTATAAACAATATTTTAATTGAATGCATGTCAAATAAAAAGCAAAGGGCAGGTAAGTGACCAACAGGGCCTGGGCAATGATCTTTACTACCTCAAATTATTCTTCGGAAAAGGTGGCGAGAGGGGGCGGGGGGGGGGGGGGGGGGGGGGGCACTGAAATCTGCTCCACTACTCACATGATATGTGTTCAGCCTAGAACAGGAAAGCAAAGCAGAGAGAATCACTTACCAAATGCGAATAATTAATCTATTCCATACAGAACCAAATATTCAGCATCATGTGGGTCATGCCGCTCTGCTGTCTGTGATAATGAGAATCCTGATATAATCAACATGAGGAGCAGAAACAGTTTGCACCTATCACCTGTGTTGGTCCCTACGCTCACAGCTGACCGTAGGCTAACAGCAATGCACACTCCCTTACAGAGGATGTAGCCCACAACCAAGCGCATGGCACGTGTTGTCCATCACCCAGTTCCAGCTAGCGTGCCCTTCAGCAAAATTCCACGCACTGGAAGATGCTTTGTTGTCAGCATGCAGGCTCTCTCTCTCTCAAGATCTCTCTCATAGTGACCAGGCTGCCCCAATTCTCACTGTACGCGCGTAAAGCAGACGATACTTTGGTATGTATTCATTTATCACAAAGTGGAGGGTTGCATTACTGTATTTCATTACGGAAATCGCATTTTCTTTTAAATGTACTTCCGTTCCAGTGGATTACATATTCAGTGTTTTAATTCAAACAACAATCTGTGTTCAATGGGCAAAATGTCGAAAACAAAGGCAAAATACTGTATCTGGACTGTTGTAAAGATACGGTTATGCTGTTAGCGTAGTGGGCCCACACATGTGACTGGAAAATTCACTGTCGTCTGAAATTACCAACTGGGGTTGTCACAAACGTCGATGACAATCAGCCTTCAAGCATGGTAGCAGAAGTTCAAGTCGAACTGTATCTGTACTTCGTGAAGACTGTTGAACATGCTACTTCTTCACCCTACTAAACCAGTATTGTCCCATGTGAAACAAGACCAGACAGGACAGTGGATGTTGACAACCCAATCTGTCTGCCCATCCACTCCCATGGTTTGTTAAAACAGTGTGAGTCAGCGGTTCCTCGTTAGATGACGCCATCCTCATTTTACGTGACTTGAATAAGCTGAATATGGATTAGTATTGATATGTAATGATAATCATCGGGATGAATTAATTCTATCTTACATTATGAAGAACAAGGCGTCAAAATGAAACACGAATGGCATCTTCCTCAACGTTATGGCACAGATAACACATTACATTACCTTATCTATCTACTATCTATCTTATCTATCTATCTATCTATCTTATCATCTATCTATCTATGTGTGTGTGTGTGTGTGGTGTGTGTGTGTGTGTGTGTGTGTGTGGTGCGTGCGTGCGTGTGCGTGTGCGTGTGCGTGTGCGTGTGTGTGTGTGAAGCCATTTTTATAGACCAAATCTCAGTCTTGCAAGACCATTTTTAAATACGCATTCTTAATAACAAATGTAACTCCAACCATCAATATTGATACTTGCTCTTTGTTGACTGCTGGTGTCAAAACATGTAAGGTACTTTAAGGGCATGATTGTGTATCTAAGACCATTTAGTACAGACAAAAAACGTTAATATAATTAGAGATATTTCAAAACTTGAAAGAAACGTTTTCTCATAGGAATTTGTGGCGGGAGTGTCTTCTTTGCAGATTGTAGGACTGACGCTAATTTAAACACGGCTTGCTTTGTTTGCAGTGCTGAAAGAAGAACACACACACACACCACACACCACAAACACACACACACACACACACACACACACTCTCTCTCTCTCTCTCTCTCTCTCTCTCTCTCTCTCTCATTGCAATTGGTCAGTCCGTTTTTTTTTTATTACTCTTCCCTTTTCACTTCCCTCTCCCTCTCGTAGCAGTTCCCTTGAGAATTATTCAGCAAAGCCATTGGATATTTTACATGACAATACCATAGCCATTGAATCTTTTACATGGCAGTTACCAAAGCCATTGGATCTTTTACATGGCAATACCATAGCCATTGAATCTTTTACATGGCAGTACATAGCCATTGGATCTTTTACATGACAATACCATAGCCATTGAATCTTTTACATGGCAGTACCATAGCTATTGGATCTTTTGCATGGCAATACCATAGCCATTGGATCCTTTACGGGACAATACCATAGCCATTGAATCTTTTACATGGCAGTACCATAGCCATTGGATCTTTTACATGACATAGCATAGCCATTAGATCTTTTACATGACAATACCATAGCCGTTGAATCTTTTGCATGACAATACCATAGCATTGAATCGTTTACATGACCATACCATAGCCATTGAATCTTTTGCATTGCAATACCATAGCCATTGGATCTTTTACATGACAATACCATAGCCATTGGATCTTTTACATGGCAAATACCATAGCCATTGGATCTTTTACATGACAATACCATAGCCATTGAATCTTTTACATGACAATATCATAGCCATTGGATCTTTTACATGACCATATCATAGCTATTGAATCTTTTACATGACCATACCATAGCTATTGAATCTTTTACATGACCTTACCATAGCTATTGAATCTTTTGCATGACAATACCATAGCCATTGAATCTTTACATGACCATATCATAGCTATTGAATCTTTTACATGACCATACCATAGCTATTGAATCTTTTACATGACCATACCATAGCTATTGAAACTTTTACATGACCATACCATAGCTATTGAATCTTTTACATGACATACCATAGCTATTGAAACTTTTACATGACCATACCATAGCTATTGAATCTTTTACATGACCATACCGTAGCCATTGAACCTTTCACATCATAAAACCATAGCCATTTAATCTTGTACGATGCTGATGTTGTCTTTGTAAGGGTTTCTGAATTGGATCCCTTTTTGCTAATACGAAATCCCAGGTACGTAAACCGTTTGAACAGTTCAAACTTCTGGTCAAGGACATTTGTGTAAGGCGCGATGGCATTATTGTAAATAGCCATCAGACTGGTCCTCTCGGGGTTGATCTCTATGCTATCAAGTCTTTTGAAACCCTTGGCGAACTTCTAGTTGCTGACTGTCAGTCCACCCATACCATCTGGAAAGCAAGCAGAGGTTCGAGTTGGTTCTTCCCCAATGCCGACATGATCCTCAAACGCATCTGCCATTATGCATTGAAGGAGTGTGTCGAGGAATGTGGGAGACACCAGGGAGCGCTGATGAACTCCAAGGTACCGAACCAATCTCCTGTAGCGTTTACTGGATGGTGCTGGTTAGTCATCGCCATATATTCAGTGTCTTCATTGTGGCCCTAAGTGGCTTCAGCGTGCTCTATATGTTAGGGGGCCTTCTTGAATTCTTTGAAAACATGGTATAAACTCACTCTAATGTTTCAGGTGCTTCTGAGGAAGGGCTCTCAAACATGTTTTTCATGTAGTATTTGAAATTCATCGTCATTGAGAATAATCCAATACTCCTTGAACACAGTATGGGCACAGACATACCAGCTTCTTTGTACTGTGGATCGTCCCTGGACCCTCTTATATAAAATGGACAAATCAAATTTGCAGTTACGTTGAAACCAACATCTTCTTCGCCATTGATTGGATAATTAAAAAAATAGCACTGTTCAGCTTCATGTTACACTATTTATGAACAGGAAAACAAACCAAGCAAATTTCTGCAAACAAATATAACCTTCCTTCCCCCCCTGAAAATAATGAAAAAATCTAGAAGATATCGTAACAAAAACCATATTAGAATATAATCGGGTATTGTTATTGTTGTCAGTAGTAGTAGTAGAAGTGTAGTAGTAGTAGTAGTAGTAGTAGTAGTGGTAGTAGTAGGAGGAGGAGGAGGAGGAGGAGTAACAGTAGTAGTAGTAGTAGTAGTAGTAGTAGTAGTTAGTGGTAGTAGTAGTAGAAGTAGTGGTAGTAGTCGTCGTCGTCGTCGTCGTAGTAGTAGTAGTAGTAGTCGTAGTAGTGGTGGTGGTGGTGATGGTGTTGTTATTGTTGTTGTTGTTGCATAAGTTACAATCGAAGATAGAGCTTTATGTTATGTATGCATTTATCCGTGTGTAAGGTATCATAAATCGAAGATGGAGCTTCAGATATCACTGAAACAGTCAGTTTTATAATTTTACAATCAATCCAATCGAATCTACGACTTCTATTTGCTTTTGATGACGTAGACATACGTAAACACATGAAACACCAGGTTTCATATGCGAAACAGATGCAGCTGAGAGAATACCCTTAGAATTGCAGAAAAAAGGGTTTGGGTGTCGTTAGTTCATTTTATTTGATATTATTTTCATTGATTTTTGCCAAGGGAAGGAGCACAGTCTGCTCGTGGTGCTGAACTAAAATTTGTTATTAGGTCTTCTGAACTCAGAACTGTTTTAAATTGGCTGTGAAGTCACTCTCTCTCTCTCTCTCTCTCTCTCTCTCTCTCTC
>JAMYXO010000685.1:0-20000 GCA_033310375.1 Conus canariensis | reverse complement strand
TAACGATTACGATGTACTGCAATTTTGGAGATCCCAAGCCGATCTTATTAAAATCAAACATTACATGTCTGTCTAAATTAACTAATGAATATGTTTAAACATCAGAGACAGTGCAGAAGGTCCTGTACATGTTAAACCTTTCACTGTTCTTAATATGATAATTCCAATCTTGCCATCTGCAACACATTAACCTTTCCCTAAAAGCTTTTAGAAACTCACTAATCCCTTTCACGCCTTGATTCATCCATACATATCCAAATCCAAACAAGTGCAGTTTATGGCGAGTATTTGAGGCCTAGTTTTTCATATTAAAACTGAAATGAGGCAGGGAACAGTAAACAGTAAACAATAAACAAGTAGGGTAACTCTTGCTCCCATAAGAAAACCTAACTCAGAGTAACTTTTATTCAAGACTGGCACAGCGTTTTAAACTCGAATAAAGTCAGACAAATACAAAGACGAACAATCTAATAGTGGGGGAAAACAAGCGCAGGTCAACAGCCCCTCTGTCATCACAGTAATGACTTGGCAAAGATTTGGACGTACGCAGATCCACATTGAAAAAAAATATTCAGTAGGCTTTACAGGATAGTCTATGTTCGTTCATTCTCGTCGCTTTAGAGTTGAGTTTATGCAAAAAGGTTATCGGTTTGTTTCCCCATATGCCATGTCATTAGGTGTTCGCATTTCTATGCCTAAGAATCTGTTGATAGCAAACAAATGCATCTATTCGCAATGGATTACTGCGTTGTTGGGTCCCCATAACTCCACATCGTACTGACCAATAGGCTGAACGTGTTAGTCAAATGTTTTAAAAAGAAAGGAAGAGTGAGAACAACACTTCGACTTAAATAACTTTTGCAAAATACAAAATATCGTGGGTTTTTTTTTGTTTGTTTGTTTGTTTTTTTTTTTGGGGGGGGCGGGGGGGGGGGGTTGCTCTACGACTGAGATCACGACATGCAGCATTAAAACTTAACTTTGTTGAAAAATAGATTCCTAAGTATTTGTAAACATTCACAACTGGCATAACAACTCCGTCATTTGTCAACCTTTCTCTGGCAGCTAAATGCCCCCTTTCCTGAATACCACTACCTTGAATTTTCCATATTGACCTTTAGCTGCAGAGCACCAGCTGCATGTTGGAGACTGTTAATTTGCGTTTGTCCATGGGTGCAATTAATAGAATCTGTTACACTACTTCCGCAGGGCTCTGTGGGCTGGCTCCCCACTTTGCCTTAAACATGTGGCTACTAAAAATAAAAGGAAAAGATGCTCCCAGGATTCACCGAAAGGGGGAGAGAATGATGAATCCATCGGTGCTCAACCAATCATGACTGCAAATCCCAAACGGACTATGAACATGGACCAAATGGAATATCCATGTGTCTGTGGAAAGCGTTTCGCTACCACCCGTGGCATGAAGATCCACAGAACAAAGATGGGATGTGTGAAGACTCATCTGAATGAGCAGCAGCGCACTGCATCAGCAGATAAGACGTCGGAAGACCAAGGCCAGGATTTAAACCACAGTGCCAAGGACATCCACGCTGTTGGTTCGGATGAGGAATTTGCACAGGCCCTCGATGCCAGGCGCCTGAAACTCAACCTGCCACGAGCAAACGAAACTGAAGATTGGGAGAAACTGGATGCAAAAATCGTCCAAAGACTCGATGCACTGATAGGGAAAAGCACCCTGGAACACAAACTAGCCACATATGGGGACATTGTGTATGCCACATGTAGAGACGCCTATGGAGCAAAACTACCCAAAGAGAAAACACCTCCAAAGAAATCCAGACGCCAAGAAAAGATGGACAAGATCAGGGTCCAAAAGAAAAACCTCAAGATGCAAATGAAGACCGCACTGCCAGCTGAAAAACAAGGCTTGGAAAAACTGTGGAAAGACCTGAAAGAAAAACACAGTGCCCTCAGCAAAGCAGAATCTGCGAGGAAGAGGAAGAGCAAAAAGAAGAAGACACAAGAGCGCTTCTTCAGAGACCCCTTCCAGTTTGCCAGAACACTGTTTGAGCAGCCAAAATCTGGGACCCTAAGTGTGGACAAAGGAGTTCTTGAGCAGCATCTGAGGAAAACATACTCTGACCCACAGAGCAAAGCACCACTCGACATTCAAGGTCTGGTGTGGCCAACCAACCCTGAGGAACAGTTCAATGGCAAGCCTCCAACGTTGGCGGAAATCAAGAAGGTGGTCGACAAAGCCAGAGCCAAATCATCACCAGGGCCAAACGGAATACCTTACCAGCTTTACAAGAAATGTCCCAAGGTGCTGGAGTGGCTCCACAGGCTGCTGCGATCGGCTTGGAGAAACCAGAAGATCAGCGGCCAGTGGATGACGGCAGATGGTGTGTACATCCCCAAAGAGCAAAACTCAAGTGACATTAGCCAGTTCAGGCCAATATCACTACTGAACGTCGAAGGGAAAATCTTCTTCTCTGTCATGGCAGCAAGGCTGACCAAGTACCTGATGGAAAACAAGTACTTGGATGTGTCAGTCCAGAAAGGTGGCATCCCAGGCGTGGCTGGCTGTGTAGAACACGCCACAATGATCTGGGACGCAATCCAAAAAGCAAAAACAGAAAGAGAGACCTGGACGTAGTGTGGCTTGATCTGGCAAACGCATATGGATCTGTGCCCCATGAGATGATACAGTTGGCTCTTGAGATGTACCATGTGCCAAAGAACATCCGCGACATGCTCAAGAAGTACTTCAATGGCTTCTCAATGCGGTTCTCTACCAAGGAGTACACAAACAGACTGGATCAACTTGGAAGTGGGTATTGCAATGGGCTGTGCAATTTCCCCAATACTGTTCGTGCTGGCAATGGAACTCATCTTGAAAGCAGCAACAAACAACGCGAGACAAACAGACCTTGGCGATGGATACAAGATGCCTCCTCTCAAGGCCTTCATGGATGACACTACAGTGATTTCATCCAGAGAAGACGAGACACGTCATGTGCTGGAGAGGCTGGACGACATAGTTGCCTCATCCAGAATGAAGTTCAAGCCAAAGAAATCACGGAGTCTCTCACTGAGGAAAGGAAAACTGGCCGGATCTGTGGTCTTCAGTGTTGCCAACCAGGCCATTCCAACAGTCACAGAAGAACCAGTCAAGAGCCTTGGAAGATGGTATGATGATACGCTGAAAGACACACAAAGAGCAAAAGAAACCAAGCAGATGGCGGAGGAAGGCTTGGAGACCATTGACCAGTGTGGGCTCCCTGGCAAATACAAGGTCTGGTGTCTGCAGTTCATGCTGATACCAAAGCTGCTATGGCCTCTGATGATATACGACATCTGCACCAGCATAGTGGAGGCAATGGAAGCCAAAATCAACAAGTTCACAAGGAAATGGCTTGGTGTCCCACCCTGTCTGACTGACATAGCGCTGTACTGTCGCCAAGCAAAGCTGAAACTACCCCTGAAATCCATCCTGGAGGAATACAAAGCAGGGAAGATCAGACTTCAAAGCATGCTGGAGGACTCAGGAGACAAGGTGGTAGAAGCAATCAAGCCCCAGCTGAAGACAGGCAGAAAATGGAAAGTTCAAGAGGCGATGGATTCTGCAAAAGAAAGTCTCAAGATCAGAGAAATAACAGGACACACACAGACCAACAGACAAGGACTGGGGGTGACCAAAACTGAATGGTGGTCAAAGGCCAAAGGAAAAGCCAAAAGAGACATGATGATTCAGGAGATGAGAAAAGAAGAAGACCAAAACAGACTCCAAAAAGCAGTCCAGCAGAGCCAGCAAGGGCAATGGACAACGTGGGAGAATGCACTCCAAAGAAGTCTCACTTGGAATGACATTTGGCACATGGCCCCTCTCAGGATCAGCTTCATTCTCAGATCTGCATATGACCTTCTGCCCTCAAATGCAAACCTGGTGAAGTGGGGGAAAACAGACGATCCTGCATGCCCCCTCTGCCATGAAAAACAAACAGTGGAGCATGTCCTAAGCTCATGTAAAGTAGCCCTGGCTCAAGGAAGGTACACATGGAGGCACAACCAAGTGCTCAAAGAAATTGTACAAGTAGTCTGGGCTAGTACCAACACCACAAAAGGGAAAATCAGGACTCCAAAAGCACCCGCAACATTCTTCACGGCAGGAGGCAGCAAATCATGGCCAAGAACAACAGTGCCACTCGAAACATGCAGGCAGAGTCTGCTGGACGGGGCAGATGACTGGGAGTGCACTGCAGACCTCCCAGAGATCATCAGCAAGAGTGGCATGAGACCAGACATAGTAGTCCACTCTAAGTCAACCAAGCAGCTGATCATGATCGAGCTCACGGTGCCATATGAGAACAGAATGGAGGCAGCTCAAATCTACAAGACTGAAAAGTATGCTGATCTGGCAAACAGCCTGAGGAGAGAAGGCTATCAGGTCAAAGTCCTCACTGCAGAAATTGGAGCTAGGGGGTTTGTAGGAACGTCTGCATACAGCCTCATGAAACAGCTCTCAGTTGCAGGGAAGGAAAAAACCAGAGCCCTGAAAGCAATGGCAGAAGCGGCAGAGAGGTGTTCAAGCTGGATCTGGTCAAGGAGGAACAAAAGTGAACTTCATAAGGCTTAATTTCCCTACAAATATCAGGTGTCCCTGTGGCTCAGTGGTTAAAGCGCGAGTCATTAAGTGGAAAATGAGCATGTCCAGAGGGTCATGGGTTCGAATCCCAGCCATGGCTCGTCCCAAGATGGGAAAAAAGGGGCCATTTGTTGTCAGTTTTTCGAACTATTTTATATTCATACTGACCTGTATTATTTGCTTCTAGATTGCGTAGTTGTTCTAGTTTAGGAAACCTTTTGTTGTCGTCAACCTCTTTGCGTTTATAATAACCATCTTTAGTGTACTCAAAACCATATAAAGTGCCTATCTCACCGTTTTGTTCAAAGTCCTCAACGTCTGCAAGGTCTTTTAATTCTAAAGTTACACACCTCTCAGGCGCTAATGTGACCCCCGAATCGTCTGGTCCACGTGACATTTTTTAAAACAACGTATTATTTTATTTCTAAAACAATGTGCAGGTTATCACATTTCACGACTTTCCCTGTTTTATCTGTGATCTTTATATTAAATGATCTGACCCTCCCACAAGCTAATCTTTTAAACTGTAAATTAGGGAATCGTATAATTTCATAATCGCAATATGCAGCTTTCCCTGATGGAAGAGCTCTTAAAACAGTCGAGGGCCTTCCATCATATAAGTTTTCATCAGTGCTCAGCTCATCCAAATGTACATAGAGTAATGGATATAAGGCAAGATCGAGCGGATATTCTCCCTCAAAAGTAGTTTCGTCTGGTGCAACTCTAAATTTATGATAGGCTTGATTGATTTTAAAGCCTAACATTTTAGCTAGCTCTACATCAAAAAAGTAATGGACTACTTCTTTTTCAGGTTTGAATGTTAACATTGTTTTTAGATTTGCATTGTTAAGTTTGAGAGTAATGTCGAAGTTACTCATTGCTTCTTTTAGCGAGCAAAACCCGTAATAACCATCAGGTATGGTTAACTGGCTAATTACGTCTCCTCTTCTGTCAAGTTTTGAAATCTCATTATTCCTCTTGGATTGACTTATATTAAACCATACGACTTTGTAGAATATTTCATGGAGTGCGACCCTTTGGGTTCCGCAGTTATTATCAATAGCATATTCTAAAAACGAAGGACTGTCTTGAGTTGTTATTGTTACAAACATTTTTAAAACAATTTAAAAATGAGTGCATTCAAATATACTAATGCAAAATATTCTGTTGGACCGCACTACAATCTTAAAAATATAACAACTGACACCCTCGACATTTCTGTGACTCAGACTGACGCCTTTCAAGTAAAGGTTAGTACTTCATTGGATCGTTATCTTAACCCTCCTATCAAAAACGACTACATCCCGAAAGTGTGGTTCAGTCATCCGATGCAGTTTTATCAGAACCAGTTAAACTTTGCTGTGTTTTGTGCATCAACTGGGTGTGGAGTGTCGTATGCTGATCATTTAAATCATCCTGATCCTTTGGTGAGGTCAGTGTATAGATTTCATTTTTATTACACCTTCAGACGTATTTTATCTGAACTGCAAGCGCCATTACCAAATGACAAAACGTTTAATCCATTCAGCAACAGAATAGATTACAAGGCTTTTGAAAGGATCTGTAACGAATTTGATATTGACCCAAAGACAGACTTTAGACAAAAGTTGGATCTTAATCATGGTTTAGGCACCCTTTATTTTTGGGGCGTGCACAGAAAGTATAACTATGATTGGAATCCTCCTTACACATCTTTCTCTTCAGGCACAACTGTTCACCTCGGGTCCATAGAGCAAGAGCATAAAACAGCATGGACAACATTTATTTTGGATACTTCTAAGGGCCTAACAAAAGCGGGAATAGAAAGAATAAACGACTCTATTCGTACTTATGTTTGGTGTTTGCTAGGTTCGCAAGCACAAACGAGATCAAACATAATTGATCCTTCTACTGGCTTTGACGCACAAAAACAGTATTTAGCAAATTTAGAGGATTCTATTAATTCTGCAATTGATTTGCCTTCAAGTATTAAAAGGTACCAAAATGTTTTGCAATACGCAAGATCGAAAGTAGACTTCGCCGTTGGCACTGGTTTATACATGCTGCCTTCTGACCTCAGACTCCAGATAGGAACAATAATAAACTATAATAATGAAATCCTTGTGGCTGGTAAAGAAGAGAAGGTCGGAAAAAACGACATAAATTCTAAGCCAGCAATAGCAATAAAAAAAGAAGCCCCACCAATCCCGAGCCCCCCAAACCCCCCCCATTCAATCCTTGTGGCCCCAAGAAATAATGACCATGAATATGAAAAGACGGCACTTGTTATTGGATTAACTGCCCTAGGATTACTTGGTCTTTATCTTACTAAAGAGTAACCCAACTATTAAGACACCTAATGCCCATAAGTGCTCGGCCATAAAGCCAACTACTTTACTTGCAGTAGACAAAAGCCAGCTAACGATCCCCCCTATTATACCAGGCAAAGAGTCTATTGCCTTACTGGCTAATTTTTTTTAATAAACTTGCAAGATGATCAAGTTGTTTTTTTACCCATGATTTATCTGATGGTGGTCCTGGTGGCACTGCTCCCCACCACCGCCGCCTGTAATAGCCAACACCAGTGTACTTATTGCAAATCCTAAGGCTGTTATAACGCTCGCTAATGTGACACCTTGCTCTCTAAACAGTGTTCTTATTCGTTCTGCTAGCGTCGTGTCTTCATATAAAATTCTTTGGATAGTTTCTCTTATTCTGCTCACTTGAGTTCGTAATTGTTCTCGGTTAGTAGACAGCACTTCTAGTCTTGCTGATCTCTCTTGTTCAAGATCTTTTAGTCTTTGTGTTATTCTTTCTTTAACACCAGGTCCTAAGTTGTGGTCATCAGCCTCAACTAGTTTTTCTATTTCTCTTTTTATATGCTCATCTAGTTCACCCAGTTTTGCTAAATTGTTTGTTAATTCGCCTCTGATGCTTTTCAAAGCATGATCAAGGGCCGTTATTTCTCTCATAGGTAGCGGCGGATCGTGCATAGTTTTTAATACTGTTTCATCTGAAAAACTGGTTTCTATTATTTCGTCTGCTGTTGGGCTTAAATCTTTAAGGGGTATGTTTTGTATTTGGTTATCTGTTGGGAGTTCTTGTAGTGTGTTTTGAAGTTTAGCAACTGCCTCACTGTCTAATCTTCGCGGTTTAGCAATGCCAAGGCGATTTTGATCGCTCACACTGAGCCTTTGTCTAATTGTAGTCTTTGCTAAAAACTTTGATGGGTCTGGTTTAGTTGTAAGCTGAACAAGTTGTCCTTGCTCGTTTTTCACAAACAAATGGTCATCTTTTGTTTCAAAATCATTAGGGTCTATAAATTCGGGAGGTTCTTGGCCTAAACTTTGATAAAATGATTTGACCTTACTTTCTGTTAATTCACGCCGCAATGATTGTAATGGATGTGTCAAAGGCGTCATTTCACTCATGTCGTCTCCAGGATCAAAAACATCATAATCTTCTTCTGCCATGTTTTTAAATAATTAACTTTTTATTTTGTTTTATAAAAAAAATGTCACAAGCATATGGTTCGATTCTTGACCCGCATAGAAGACTGAAAGAGCCCTTTGGCGTGAAGGGAAATAAACAGAATATTATTGTTCCAAATAATCCATCTACTATTGATTCAGATCAGATTCTTACTGTCAAATTTCCAGACCTAGGAGCAGATGAAGTGATTGTGCCGGGATCTGCACGGCTTACTTTTAAAATAGAACTTGATTCAGCAACAGACGTAAACAGGACAGTTGTACAGAATCTGGGACGGGCAATCGTTAAGAAAATTTCTATAAAACTTGAGGGGCAAGAAATATTTTCTTTACACAATGCAGACATATTTCTAATCTATTCTGATCTATGGCTAACCGATAATGAAAGGGCCGATCTTGCGTTTCAAGGAATCGAAAATAACGAAGCACTAAAACACAGAATAGACGCCGAAGATGCTAAAGACGGTAACAAGTATGAAGCTGTAAGTTATGCGTTTGGAAATCGCTTTTCCATACCCTTAGATTTTGAGTTGTTAAAAGCGCATGCGCCATACTTTCAAGGAGCATTAAAAGACAGATTGTCATATGAACTAACTTTTAATGAATACAAACGTGTCATTAGATCGACAGACACTGATTCCAAGTACAGCATTTTCGACATCTCGTTAGAGTTTGACATTGTTAGCAACCCTAACTTAGCAAGGCTGATTGAGCAACAATATCAGTCAAAATTAGCAATATATTACGAAAGAGTGATTCATCATTCAAAATATCCTAAAAGCAGGGCAGACACAATATGGAACTTTAGTTTTAGTGCTGCAGCAAGATCCCTTAAAGGTATTTTATTGCTGTGTGAAGATGAAGAACCATTCAAAAGACAAAGTGAAAAATTTATTAATCCTAAAATAACGAAAGTACAATGTTCAATTGAGGGTAGTCCTAACCAAGTCTACGGTAGCGGGCTTAAACCTTATCATCATTTTGATGAAATAAGAAAATTGTTTGGAGGCGGGAGGTGTAGAAATCCAACAGTAGACCTTGTGTCTAAAGATCTACACCTTCACAGTGTTAGACTTGATGAATATTTAACAACGAAATACGGTTTATGGATTGACCTAAGGTCAACAGAAGATAATCAGTTGCATGGGAGTGGGAGAACAGTTAAAGACGTAATAAACATTCAAATTGATAAAGAAAAAGAGAGTGATAAACCACTTAATGTACATTTGTTTTTAATATATGATGCGCAGCTGAATATTCAAGATAACAGATTGAAAGATATCCAATACTAAATTATTTTTATTTTAAAAAAGCATGTCTGTTACGACTTATCCAAAAGTGCCCAAAGAAGAGATAGCTGCTGCTGTAGACATAAAAACTTTCAGATTAACCAACATTACACAAATGCAACAAAAACTAGAGCAGGACCTTTCAAAATACAGTAAAACCAAACGAAGGTATTCTGCTGTCTTTAATGCTGTTACATATGTTAATACTGGAGCATCGATCACTAGTGCTCTATCAGCAGGAACAAGTGTAGGTCTCTTAGCAACAGGCATAGGTGCACCGGCAGCTTTACCTCTAGGTGGTTTGTCTTTAACTCTTGGCCTGTGTTCATTGGCTGTAAGTGCTGTCAGCAAAAAAATAAAAGCTAAACTCCAAAAGCACACAGCTATGGTTCAACTAATAACAGCTAAACTTAGTTCCTTCAAACTGACAATAAATAAAGCACTTGCTGACTCAAACATCACGGATGAAGAATTTAGTCGCCTACAGGCTGATTTTGAGGACTACAAAAGACAAAAGTTTGATCTTCAAAGAAAGGCAAGGGCAACTTTTTCTCAACAACCAGACACCGACCAGATAAAAAAGGAATGTTTAAAAAAAGTAAACGAAACATTAAACTCTGTTCTAAACAGCTCACATTAACAACCCCAAAGGGCGTTTGTACTTTAGTTTATGAGTCCAAGCACAAAAAGACCGTTGATATTGATTCTGATTAACTTTTATTTTTTTGATTTAAATAAATATTTTGAGTTAGAAAAGAAGCTCAACATGGATAAGATATATGAAGGTTCAGATGAATTGTTTGAAGCAATGCTCGAGGAAGAGCGTTTGTCAAAAGCTTTAAATGAGGTCGTTTTAGAAGTTATTGATCCAACAAAGGTACAGGCAAGCGTTGTACACGCTATTTCTCAAGTTCCAAGTAAACTAACAATAAACCCTCCAGTTAAAGTAAGGTTAGTTGTTTTAATCGACTATATAACAATAAACGAAGAAAATCTAGAAGTCTGGGTCTCAACTAAACAGCAGACTATTCTTTCTCATAATGACTTAACACCCGGTTGGGCAGATCAACTTCTTACACAGTTTAATGAAGCCTCTGAAGCAGCTAAAATGAGAGGCTCTGGTTGGTCAGAGGGTGAAGTCCTAGACATCAGATTAAGACAGGCTAAGTATGAGCCGATTGTAGGCAAGTCTTACATTCCACTGCCTCCAACATTAGTTGCAAAGAAAGCAGTTTGAACATAAAAAATTCAGACGACAAATGTTTTATGTGGTGCGTTCTTGCTAGGCTGCATCACGTTGCCAAAAATGCAGAGAGAGTATCTAACTATTTACAGTGGGCCAATAATCTTAACTTTAACGGCCTTGAATTTCCTATGGCTGTAGACAAAATTGATCAGTTTGAAAAACAAAATCCACCAATAACTGTTAATGTCTACACATGGTCTGAAGAAACCAACCTTCTGCCAATTAGAGTGTCAAAGAACAGTCCAACAATAGGCGAACCAACCAAAACTCATGTAGACTTACTCCTGATGCAAAGCCTTAATGGGTTGCACTACACTCTAATACGCACAATGAGTAGATTACTAGTGCATACTACAAAACAACATAGCAAACAAGAATTCTGTAGAAAATGTTTAACAAGAATTCCGTCCGTTCAAGCTGCGAGCGAACATGTAAAACATTGTATTAGCCCAGTTGACTGTGATACAGAACTAATTACGCCCGGAGAAGGCAGTAAAGTTAGTTTTAAGAACTGGAAACGGTTGCAAACTAGTCCATATGTTTTTACGCAGACTTCGAATCACTCATTGTTCCTTATGAAGGACCAACCCCACAGAAACTTCCTAAAACAGTCTTAATGAGTAATCATCAGATTTGCTCATTTGCCTTCATCATTGTTAGGACGGATGGCGCCCATTCAAAGCCAGAATTATACAGAGGACCAAATGCTGCAAAATACTTCTTAAAACGCATGCAGCAAGTGCGTAATGCCTGTTCTAATAATCTAAACTTATCTGAAATCATAATGACGCCTGAAGACCAACAACAGTATGACTCAGCCACTCACTGTTGGATTTGTGGGGCGGCCTTGGTTGCCACCGCAGAGAATCCAACAGTAAGAGACCATGATCACATTAGTGGAAAGTTTAGAGGAGCAGCACATAACAAATGCAATCTTCAACTAAAGTTTGAACCAAAGACATGGAAGCTGCCTATATTCTTTCACAACTTGCGAGGTTACGACTCTCACCTTATAATGCAAGCAGTAACCAGCGACTTCAGGGTGTCATGCATTGCACAGTCATCAGAAAAGTACATGTGTTTCACTTTAAATAACATGTCTTTCTACGACTCTATGCAACACATGATGGGTTCATTAGAGTCACTGGCTATGTCCTTAAAGTCCTGCCCAATAACAGAAGAATATTTTGACCCAACTCTTGTTAGAAAGGGCGTTTACCCTTATGAGTACATGAACAGTAGGGAAAGGTTTGACGAAGATACACTTCCGCCTAAAGGCGCGTTCTTTTCTAGTCTCAGAGGAAAGGACATCAGTGATTCTGATTACCAGCATGCTCAAGATGCGTGGCAGAAGTTAGAGTGTAAAACAATGGGAGACTATCATGATTCCTATTTAATGGCGGATACCTGTTTGTTGGCGGACGTCTTTGAAAATTATAGGAAGACCTGCATGAAACATTACAGCCTGGATCCTGCGCATTATATTTCTGCGCCCGGGATGAGCTGGGACGCTTTCTTAAAATTTACTGGAGTACAAATTGATTTATTGTCTGACCTGCCAATGCTTCAGATGATTGAAAACGGATTGCGTGGGGAATCAGTATGGCGTCGCACCATTACTGTAAAGCAAACAACAAATACTTGGACGACTATGATCCAAGTAAAAGGTCTAACTATCTTATGTATTTAGATGCAAACAATCTGTATGGATGGGCAATGGCGCAATCACTTCCATTACGCAACTTTAAAATGTACACAGGACTCAAAGACATTCAAAAGTTTTTAAAATGGCTACCTACTCTAGAAGCTGATCGTAAAAGAGGTCTCATTCTAGAAGTTGATTTAGAATATCCTCATGAACTTCATGATTACCATAATGACTATCCATTAGCGGCAGAAAGTCTAAAAGTGTCAATGACAGAACCACCTAAACTTGTGCCTAATCTTCGTGACAAAAAAAATTATGTCTGTCATTACAGACTTCTTCAATTTTATTTAAGACATGGTTTGAAGTTGACAGCTGTTCATCGTATAATTGCTTTTGATCAAGAACAGTTCATGAAACCATACATAATGAAGAACACTGATCTCAGAACTAAATCCACAGATGCTTCAGAAAAAGACTTTTTCAAGTTGATGAACAACAGCTGTTTTGGAAAGACTATGGAAAATCCGCACAAGCGTAAAGATGTTAGATTGGTCACCAGAGAAAACGTTGCAATTAAGTTGACTTCAAAACCTAATTATCAGGACTTCAGAAGATTTCATGATCAGCTTTTTGGCATAATGATGAAAAAAAAGAAAGTCAAATTGGATAAGCCCGTTTTTATTGGGTTTACTGTTTTAGAGCTGTCGAAGCTTTTGATGTTAGAATTTCTTTACGACTACTTTAAGCCCTTGTATCCTGAGTCCAAAGTACTTTACACAGATACAGATTCCTTTGTAATCGACATCCCTACTGAAGATATCTATAAAGACATGGAATTAGAAGTAGCTAAAGGGCATGCGGGATGGTACGACACATCTGATTATCCTAAAGATTCGCCTTTGCATTCAACTGTTAACAAGAAGGTTTTAGGTAAGATGAAGGATGAATTATCTGGTGGTGTGATCAAGGAGTTTGTTGGTTTGAGGTCGAAAATGTACAGTCTTTCAAGCCAAAAAAAAGTTGTTAAAAAAGCAAAGGGAATATCTCGTAGTGTTGTGCAATCAAGCATATCCCATGACAACTATAAAAAAAGCATTGTTTGACAATAAGACTTTTCATCATGACAACGTAAAACTACGATCTAATCTACATGAGATCAACACAACTGTTGTAACAAAGAAGTCATTAGATAGAACAAACACAAAACGTGTGTTTGTTAATCCAGAGTTTTCATATGCAATCGGGCATTGGAGAATAGTATAATCATATGGGCTTATATTTTTCAGCAATCGCACGTTCAATTATATCATCATCTAATTTAGCAAAATTAATATTATTTATTAATGCTAGATGTGCTTTAATTTTTTTTGTCATTTCGCAATATTCATGTTCCCATACCCATAAATCAAAATAAAAGCTTTGGGGTTTAAAGCGATTGTCTGGCGATTGTTCTAGCCAAGGATTGTCAATCTTCTCAAATACTTCTTTAATGATATACTGATACTCAAATAAATCTTGCATTAATTTTAAAGACTTTTCCTTTGTCATTTCTGCCATTTCCCTTTGAGCTTCCATTTTAAACCCAAATGTATTTGCGTAGATTAAAACAGTTCGTTAAGCTTAACTATATCATCACCCAATTCAACCAAATTATTTTTCATTACTGCTAAATGCGCTCGAATTTTTTTAATATATTCCCAATCAAAATTTGAGGTTTTGTCTAGCATGGCATAATCAATCTTCTTAAATATTAGTCTAATAGCAAGATTATAATCAAATATTTTTCGCATTATTTCTAAGGACTCTTCCTTCACCATTCTTGCTTCCAGTGCCATTTTACGTAAGGATTCTTCCTTTTCCATTCTTGCCGCCATTTTAATTTAAATTAAAAAATAATTAAGCGACTGGAACTGTGTCTGGAGGATTATCTGCAGTTCTTCCTTCACAAAAGATCTTCGGGGGCTGGTCGTTTTGTTGTGTCAGTTTCTCGTAAATAATACACGGGCGGATTCATTTTCACAATTTTTTTTATCTCATATGGATCAACACTCCAAACTGGATCGGTTGCCCTGATGCGAGTGTCCCCTTCTGCTTCTCCCGGCGAATAAAGGTACCTTACTTTCAAACCAAATGGTAATAGTTTGCTTGATGAAGACTCTCCTTCAACAACATTTATTGTTTGTTTTCTGATTGCTTGTACTGGTTTTAGACCTTTAAATTCTTCATTATTCATTGCGCGCAAAACTGAGGGCAGTCTTTTTACCCATTCTGTGTTGCGAGAATTGTCAACCAGCTCTCTGTGATACTGGTAGGAAAAAAGCCTTTCAGATAACTGTTTGTTAAAGTTTTCAACCAAACCCTGTGATCTGTGAACACCCGGAATGCCTCTTTAATGGTAACTCTATGTTTTAAACAATAATTGATTCACTTGACCTTTAAATTCTTTTCCATCATCGACTTGAATCATGCGAGGATAAGTTAAGGGTCCTCGTTGATATATCAGTTGTATAGCGACAGCAACAGCAGAAGCACTCTTTTGTGTTAATGGTTCAGCATCTTTGTATCTTGAAGCTATGTCAATGACTGTAAGTGCGTACTTAAATCTTTTTCGTCTAATCGTATCATGGGGTAAATATAGAAGATCCATTTGATGGGTGTCGTTCGGTATTGTGTTGACAAAGTGTGGTCTTTGTATTCGTTTAGGCGCTGGTAAATAATTTGCCAAATCGCTTGTTTAGATAACCATTCTTTTGCTGTTTGTTCACTGACTCCCGCTGCTTGGCTAAGCTTTTTAATTGCTGTTATTCCCTTCCAATATCCTTTTGGCGAATAATAGATCTTGTTCATTTTTTATTCAGCCAATACTTTGTGCAACAAAATACACAGCGGTCATGCCAAAGACAATAAACAATATTTCTTGCATCTTTTGTTTTTCTGATGGTTGATAGTAATCGCTAAATTTTGGTGGGGGCAATGTTTCAACTTGTTGGCCTGTTACTAGAAAATATTCTTTTATTGCCTGGTCAACATCTTTAAATGTGTAAGCTGCATGTCCCTGTTGTTTAAGTCTGTCGTTAATAAAATCTAACTGCTCCATTCTTTGCTTTTCATAGGTGTCTTGTGCAGCGGCTAGTTGCTCCATAGCTCTGTTATGTCTTTTTCTCTCATCGTTATTTTGTAGTTTACTAAACGCGTAATTACTTCCGCTGAAAGCAAGCGCGTTGACCACTGCGCCGCCTATCATCATTACGAGTGAAGCCATTTTTATAAATGTATTTTTTTTTACATATTTATATTTTCTGGAATTATTCCTTGCTTAACTAGAAAATCTTTCGTAGCAAATGAAGCTGTAATGACAGCAATCAACTTTGCTGAGTCTTCAAAATCTAGCTTGCCAAGATCTGCTGGTTTTATTCTTAACAAGCTTTTACCAAGCATTGTGTATCCTACACTTAGACCTCCAATAACAGCAGAATGGTATACGAGGTTGGCAACAGTTTTTTCGGTGCTCATTTTTTAAAAATAAAATAATATTATTATTAATAAAACATGAACTGCGATGATTTACTTCCTGAACTTATGATTACAAATAATCAAGTTGATGACCAAGCTATTATGCGCCAAAAGGAAAGGCTGTATTCTTTGGCGGCGTGTGGAAAAACAAAACAGTACCTCGGAAATGAATTCAGCATAGAACAGATTCAACAGATGTCGCCGCAAGACATTGTAAAGTATCACAACAGGTATGAAGCGCAACTGGGGTCAAGAATGGTCAAAAGTGTCGGACAAACTGTTCTTAGTTTGTACACTAAACTAGTTAGTAGATTTGTGCCCATTGATTCTGAACAAGATTTTATGTATGATTTAACGCAGGATCCAGTTTTAACAAAGTCATTAGAGTCTCTAGGATGTGATCTATATTACAGATTTGGAACATTATTGTCGCCAGTAATTATGGGGTTAATTACGTTTAATCATATAGATTTTATTTCCCTTAAAAATGATCCAGACTAGCTGTATAGACTTATGATACACGCACTACCATAAGCAACTAGACCTACAAACTTAGTACACAACCTATAAATAAGAGGAACAATCCAAATAGTCATTCAGGGTACTCCCGGAGCCACAGCGAAACCGCTCCAGCCGTTGGAGCTGGGCGGAGCGGCAATGAGCCTATGAATTCCAATATTATAGTTCTCGATACTCACCTGTGTTTTGTGCAAGTCAGAGTGAGTGAAGATTTTCCCTTCAGTCACAGCCTAGCTGCATGAGCAAAATCATCAGTAGAGCCAAAGGATCCCAAGGGCAAGGTGTCACTGGCAATCAGGTATATGTAGATAATTGAACTGACGTTAGGATTTGTAAATAACGAAGATTGTTTTGATGTTCCTACAGGTGGATGGAACTAACTAGTGCTTAGTAAAGGCCTAAATTAATTTGAATTGTTCCCTTGATCTATGTTTAGATTTCGATGAGACTAGAGATGACAAGTAGTAAGTATGTGAATAGTAGCTATGTGAGTAGAGGATGATGAGGGGAATGGAGACAAAGAAAAAGGAATGTGTTACTGAATGTGATCAAAAAAAAAATATATATACATTTAAATCACCGAATTTTTGGGAAAAAAAAAAGGTGTAGTTTATCTTTTCTTTGGCATATTAATGATGTGGTGTTGGCGACCTGGGGAAGTGAAAATAAAATTTTTTTGGGCGAAATTTATCGGAAAATGTATTTGATTTTGTTGTGGAAAGTAGAAAGGGGCAAAGGGAAAATCGTTCCTTTGAAATGAAATTCGACACGTCTAGTGTGATGTGTTATCTAAAAAACATTTTTTCGTGATAAAAGGGACCAGGAAATCTTTCCTTTGTTGTAATAAATTGTATTCTTGGAAATTGGGAAAAGGGTTCCTGGGGACAACTTTCTTTCAATTAAACTCTGGGTAAATAAAAAACATTTTTTATTTAACAAACCCGAAAATTTTTTTTGGGTAATTTTCACCCAATTCCCGTGAAAAGGGTTTTTAAGGCGCTCTAGTGAAAAAAAAAAAATTTTGGGGAATTCTGAAAAGGTATAAGGTTAAATGGGGGAAGCCCCCCCCAAAAAAAGAATTTGTTGGGGGGGAGTGGACCATTTTTTTGAGGGGGTTTAAAAAGGGGGAACCCAGGGCACCCTTTGTTCACCCCAATGGGTTTGACCCCCCCCAGGAAAATTTTCCCCGGGGGGGGGGGGGGGGGGGGGGTTGGGCCCCCGTGGGAAAAAGGGGGTGGATGGAAAAGGGTTGTTGGCGGGCCCGATTTTGGGTTTTTCTGCGGGGGGTCCCGGAAAGGGCTACGAAAGTGGGGATTTTTTTTGTGTGCACTGGTTCCCGGGTGTGGGTTTCCAAAAGGCTTCCCCAAACTGTTTTGGGTTTTTGGGGGGCTGTGGTTGGAGGCGGGGGGGGTGCTTTTGGGGGGTTGGGGGGGGGCCGGGGCCCCGGGGGGGTTTGGTTGGGCGGGTTTGGGGGGGGGGGGTTTGGTTTTGGTGTTTTTAGGAATTCCGTTTGGGGTAAAAGATTAAATGTTTTTTTTAGGTTTTGGGGAAAAGGGGGTTTTTTTTTAATTGTTTTTGGGGGGGTTTCAGGGGGGTGTGGGGGGGGTTTTTTTTTGTTGGACTTTTGGTTAAATTGTAAAAAAAAGAAATTAACGAACTTTTAAAAAATTTGTTAAAAAAGGGGGAAAATTTTAAAAAAAAACCCAAGTTGGGAAAAAAAAGTATAGTGAACAAAGCGCCCCCCCCTATGATAAACAAGAAATGAAAAATTTGGTTGGAAGGGTAATATAAAAAAAAAAGGGAAAAAGAAAATAAAAAGGCCCCCCATCCCCAACCCGGGTCCAAACCTTTGGAAAATAAACCTGCCATTGGGTTTGGGGGGGTGCAGCCCTGGTGCCCAGCCACGGGTCTCTACCTTGCCGGGGGGGTCTGGAGGATGCCCGGGGGGTCAGCAGACATCTTGTGTGCCCCTCCAAACTGGGTGGGGGGTTTGCACCACGAGCCCAGCCCCCATCCCCCCCTGGGGGGGGGGGGGGGGGGGGGGGCCCGGGGGGGGGGGGTTTGGGGGGGGGTTTTTGGTTTGGGGGGGGGGGGGGGGGGTTTTTTTTTTCGGGGGAACCCGGGTCCTTTTGGGGGGTCAACAAAGAGTTTGGAAAAGGGGAGATAGGGCTTCAAATTTTGTGGGGGGCCCCCGGGGAACTTGTTTTTTCTTCTGCTTTTTTGTGGGAGTCACGGGAAAAGGACCCCCCCACAAAACCTACCCTGTGAGCGATTTTTCTTTTTCCGTCGTGTCGACTTTGTGCCCTTTGGTTTTTTGTTTGGATTTCCTGGAAGGACCCCGAAAAACTGCTTTCATGAGCGACCCTGATCGGGTTTGAAAAACTGTCCCGATTCGGAAACCCGGGCCCGGGGTTTCAAGGCATAGACGGGTCCATGAGGGCATTGCGTGGGTTTTCCCAACCCTTGGCCCCTCTTTTTGTGAAAAAAAAAAGTGTTGTTGGGACAGTGTAAGTACCTAGTGTTGTTGCACCCCCTTTTGGTCAGGGTTTGGTAAATTTGTTGATTTTCCCTGTTTGCCCTTACTATGTTTTTATACCCCTTGTTTTTTTTTTTGGGATGGTTCGGCAGCAAAAAGGGAAAAAAAAAAGTAGAAACCTAACTTTTTTACCGGGCAAATCTATGTTGGTGGGGGTGTGGGTGTTGTTTTTTAGAAAAAAGGCCGATTAAAAACTTTTAAGTGAGAGTAAGACAGCAAAAAAACGCACCGCATCCTCCCAAAAACATACTACATACATACTTTTTTTACATGCATTTTATTCGTTTAAAGGATAATACATTTTTACCTCTAAAACACACCCCACACAAAAATATATCCATCCTACACATTCATTTCACACATTCACGACACCCACACACACACAACAACACACACACACACACACACACACACCACACACCATATATTATTTTATATATTTATATATATATATTTATATATATATTTTATATATATATTTTATCTATCTATCTATATAATATTTATATATATATATATATTATATATATTTATTATATTTTACTTAAATAGATCAGTATGGTTAAAAAGCCTAAAACAATTCTTTCAAAATGCTAACCCCTTGGGGAACAAACCCTTAGTTAAGACAAGTAAATTTAAAAGGAAATTATATATTCCTCTTAATATAATATTTTTCCCCATAATACTTGTTTAACTTTATATTATATATATATATATATTATATATATAAAATATTATATGCACACAACATACATTTCACTTATTTAAAATATACCTACACATACACACAAACACACTAAATACCACAAACTAATACATACATACATCATAATCATACATACATACGTAGTACGTCCCTACGTAGTTTCGTACGTACGTACGTACGTACGTGCATACTTTCATACATATATGCTTGCATAGATAGTTTGAAAAGATAGATAGATAGATAGATGATAGATAAAATAGTTTCATACATCATAATACATACATACATACATACATACACAAAGCTAATACATACTACATACATACATACTACATACTACATAAAAATTAAAATACTACATTTCATATATTTCGTACATAATTTCGTTTTGTTTTCATCAAGGGGGCCCTAAAATGCTTTGGACTAGTCATATACCCCCAAAATGTTTGTTTGTAGGTAGGGGATGT
>JAMYXO010006862.1:0-12933 GCA_033310375.1 Conus canariensis | reverse complement strand
GGAAAGGGAAAAACTGAAAAACTAAAGGAAAAAAAGGTCTGTCCCTCTAATGGTAGACATTTTTTAAAGTGGTTTTTTCCCACTAATTTTTCTGCCAATATTTCAGGCTTGGTGACACGTTGTGCGCCGAAAACCGCTGCGTAATTTTCACGGGTTAAATTTTTTGTGTGAAGTAAAAAAAAAATCGTTGAACTGTCGTTTGGTTTCGGTTTGCTGTTAGATCGGCACGGCATCGGCAAAGAAACCCCACAGGGGGAGACGAAAAAAAATTTTCCCATTGATAGACCAGGGGCTTCGGTGGGTTTGAGGGTGGCAAATGTGTTTGGACTTGAACGGGGTCAACCACTGGGAAATTTTTACAAGCGCTTTTGTGACTGAAAAACAGAGAAAACAAACCTAGGAGTGGTAGGCCCAATTTTTTTTTCACAAACAGGTGCGTGTCGCACTGCAAAGACGTAAAAGGAAGATCTGCCACGTCTCAAAATTTTTCACCCGAATCCACATCAACCCGTTGAAGTCACCCAAAGACGATCAAGGGAAAATCTCATGGATTGGCAATTAAAAAGCACCCTCATGAAGAAACAATTCATCAAGGAAGTAACAAAAAAGCGGCGCAGTACTGAGGAGTAAATTTCAGGGACTGTGAATGATCAGGGAAAAAAGTTATTTTCATGATAAAATGACCATTGCCTCAAACCCAAGGACGTGTAAAATAGGGAGGAAAGTCGAAGAGATGATAAATGCTTTCTTTTTCGTGTCCATTTGGCCTGAAGATACATTAAGTTGAGGTGTGGGGATGCATTTCGTATGACGGTTGGACCACTGGTGTTTTGGAAGGGAGAATGAACACAGAAGTACACTGATGTGCTAGAAAAAAAACTTTTTGCCATTTGTTCGCCACCCCACAAAAAAAGTTGGTACCCGCAAAAAGCAACGCCTCTTTCACCGCTCGGCTTGCACCAAAAACCGGAAGCGACGCACGAGTTCCCCCTGTTTTTCTGGGCCCCCTTTTAGTTCAATCTAAATCCGACGAGAACATGTGGGAAGTCCTCAAAACTCAGTGAGAAAAAACATTCGTCGCATGGTATGTCGCAGATCTGCACTGTGCACTCACCACTTGCTGGGAACCAACCGACTGTTCCTTCCTCCATCCCCTCGGGTCTCACCGAACGCGTCAGCATGTTTTGGTTTTGAAGGGCCCGATTACCAAGTACTAGCAAATTTAAATTCCCGCCCCAAAAGGGAAGAATAATAAGTTTTCAGCAACAGCCCGCGTGTGGTAACAGCGCCGGAAGTGCCGAGGGGGAAAACTTTTGTCCCATGAGTACATAAACAAAATATGTTGTAATGTTTTTAAAAAATTTAGTAGTGGGGTAAAAAAAAGTGCAAGCCATTGATTCCTTCATCATTAATTCGATTTTCAAAGAGTTGAAGGAACAAATCAAAAGAGAATATTAAAAAGCCCGTTCATAAAGACAAGTACAAAGCGCCCTACTCACTGTTGTTTTGGTCTACCAAAATCTGACCCGGGAAGTTTGCCCTATTTACGCGAGGCAGACAATCTGTTTTCTGTACCCAATGACGCACAGCGATCCACTCTCCATCCCGGGGCAAACGGTCATTGTGTACCCGTCTTCCCCCTTTGTCCTCAGCCCAAACGGGGGAAGGAAAACGTGGACTGATCATAACGTATGTCGACTGTACCCCTCTTTCTCTCCTCCTTTTCTCTCCTTTTCTTCTCTCTCTCTCCCCTTTCCCTCTCTCTCACTCTCTCTCTCTCTCTCACTACACACTACACACGCGTGCACACACACACACACACCACACACACCACACACACACCCACACAACCGCACACACACATGGGTACTTAGTAAAAAACCAGGCATGGGTTGCACTTCACAACATCCTTCCCCCCAACAACCACCCCCTCCCTCTAACTCCCCCCAAACTTCCACACAAAATACTTGCATCATATACGAACATGCACTTAATACACAGGGACACTCATGCAGACCCACAATATGCACATGGGGGTGTACACATACACACACAACACACACACACACACCCCCCCCACACACAACACCCCCACACACACACACACACACATTTAATCTTTTTCACCACAAAAACCAAACCTAGTTTCACAAACCGGTGAACAAAGCAAAACTTTTTAAGGTTGGGAATGGGAAAAATGGAACAGAGGTTTAGAGAGAGGGAGGGGGGTTTGGAAAATGGAACAGAGGGTAAGAGAGGAAGGGAATGGGAAAAGGGAAACAGGGTAGAGAGAGGGAGAGGGTGGGAAAAAGGGAACAGGGGGTAGAGAGAGGAGAGGGGATGGGAAAAATGGAAAAAGGGGTGAGAGAGGGAGAGGGGATGGGAAAATGGAACAGGGGGTAGAGAGGGGGAAGGGGAATGGGAAAATGGAACAGGGGGTAGAAGAGGGAGAGGGGGGGGGAAAAGGGAAAAGAGGTAGAGAGGGGGGAGAGGGGGGGGGGAAAAGGGAACAGAGGTAAGAGAGGGAGGGGGGGGATGGAAAATGAACAGAGGTAGAGAGAGGGGAGGGGGATGGGAAAATGGAACAGAGGTAGGGGAGAGGGGAGAGGGAAGGGGAAAATGGAACAGGGGGTAGAGAGAGGGAGAGGGGATGGGGAAAATGGAACAGGGGGTAGAGAGGGGGAAAGAGGGGGTAGGAATACACAGGGGATGCACATTTTTGGTTCTTCCAGTCTAACAGTCTTCAGCTGGTTTTCCCGACTTTATCATTTTTTACAGGGACCACATTAGAGCCCACACCAGCATTTTACCATGGACTGTGTCAAAAAAACCAAAAAAGAAAACCCAAACAGACAAATTAATAAAGCGTGACCCCTGGTTCGGAGGGTAAGGTTCGGGTGTTCAAGGTTCCTCTGGAACCCACGAACAGACATTCAGGCCGAAGAGAGTTTCTTCAAAATTAAACTTGTCAAAACCCCCTTCCATCTTTTGCATAAGTTTTTAAACTAAGGCCCTGTGCATAAAACGCATGAAAAAAGACAAGAAAAAAGAAAGAAAAGAAAGAAAAAAGAGAAAAAGAAGAAAGGAAAAGAAAAAAGGGGAAGAAGAAAAAAACAACAATACAAAAACAAAACAACAGTGCAACTTTTTGCGCACGGAAATCCCCCATTTAACCTTTTTTGAGAAAGTGGGCATTGTGTGCAATTGGGCCACTGACATACAAAAAAATTCGTCCAGTTAATATCGTGTTCAGATTCTTACAAAAACAGATTTCGGACACCTAGATGGTGGAAGGAAAAGGGGGCACATACGGACTATGCGAAAAAGGGAATACTTCCTCCGGAAAATCTCGCGAACTTCTGGGTTCTCAAGTAAAGACAGCAGCCATTTGGGTGAAAAAAGTAAACAAAAAATAAAAAGACTGTTTTACGTCCAGCATCCGATTTTTTTAAGAGGAGGGGGGAAAACACTAGGCACTTCAAGCAGCTGTTGGGAAAAACTGAAGATTCAAAAACAAAAGTTGCTACTAAAGCGAATAAAAGAAAAAACAAGTCACACATGGGAAAAACTGGTATAGCGAAATACAAAGTGGAGGTTTTGGAAGGAAAGTTTTTTTTAAACGCAGAAGGAGACGGACACTTTTGGAATGAACTTGTAGCCATCAAGCAAAAAAACACAAGTTAAAGGAACAGCTGGGGGAAACAAGAACAGCGCACACAGCAAAAATGGCGAGTGACCTGACAAAATCAGCAGAAATACCCCGGGCGCGGAATCTGGGGGTCTCAACGTGGGGGGAGAAGGATGGAGAGACGGCCGAGGACTGCACCCAAGAAATGCTGCCAGATCTTCACCGACCTGATGGGCGTCACTACGACGGAAGCGGTCTGGGGGGGCCCATCCGCCCCGGGCCCCTGTCGTGTCCGAAAGAAACGCCCCATAATTGTGCGGTTCCGGGCCGGAATTAAAAGAAAGTGTTCTGTCCAACCGGAGAAAAGAAGGAAAAGGAGGTCTGGGAGGGACCTCAGCCTGCAATTACAAGTTATCCCGGGGGGCCTACAGACACCCTTACCGTGGCGACATGGTCATCACAAGGAAAAGTGTTCGCCAAACTGAAAAAAAAATAAAACTGGAGACTGAAAAACGGTGACAAAAACCGATGTGGTTTTCAAAGGAAATGCCTGTTGGACCTAATGTGTAAACAACGTGTGGAATAATAATTCATCTTGTTTCTCTGTGTTTTTCTGTTTTGATCGTTATGGGGATAGTAATAATGTAAAACAATGTAGATAATGTAAGATGCAAAAAAAAAGTTAAATGTACAAAATAAGATGTAATGCAGATAATGTTTTGTTTTTTTTCCCGGCTTCTTTTTGTTCAAATTTGCTTGATCGTATGTAGAAACATTCAGTTGGTTTTGTGGGGGTCCCAACGCCGCACGCGATTCAGTTCTCTTTTGGTTTTGGTGGGGGAAACAGACGGGATGGGGCCGATCGTGTCCATGTGCAATTATGAACAGAAAATTTTGTTGGCCGCCCCTCGTTGGGGCCCCCTGTACGCCCTCTGGATATTTTCTTTGTTTTCCCCCGTCTCGGGGCCAGGGGGGAAAAGAAGGGGGCTGTTAAGGGCAGGCCGGGGGAGGGGGGGGGGTTTGCCGATGCTGGAGCGCAAAGCTTTTGGGGGGAGGTAAACGTTCATGCACGGTCTTTGTCTCTCTCTCTCTCTCTGTGCTTTCGAAATGCATGTCCCCCCTTTTCTTTCCCGATCTCTATTTCTGTCTGGCTCAACATTATTCCCCAAACTTGACCCATGTCACGGGAAATGGAATTTTTGTACTGTAGACTGTTGGAATGTTAAACCGGTGTAAAGCAGAGATGCATGTCAGGGGCGATGATCTATGTTTTGTAAAATATTTGCTTGAGAAAATTCTTCTCTCTCTCTCTCTTCCCCCTTCTCTCTCCTCTCTCCTCTCTCTTTTCCTCCTCTCCCTCTCTTCTTCTTTTTATCGTCTCTTTCAATTTGTTTTTTTTTCTTTTCAAATCGGGTTTTTAGTAAATATGAAAATTGCGATGTTGATTTGTATAATTGTTATTTTTCAATGAATGATTATGGTTGTTTTTTGTAGTAATTTAAAAAACCCCCGCCATTTTGACATGAAAATATTGCAATGGAAAAGGTGGGGTGGGGAGAAAGAAAGATGATAAGATTGTTATTTTTTAGCTATCTTTTTTGTTGTTGTCATTTTGTGTTTTCTGTTGTTGAGTTATCATCTGGGGTTCATTTAAAAGTTGGTTTAAAATTATTTAGTTCTTATTAAATTTCTTTTATTTTGAAGGTACTCTGTCCAAAAGCCAATTTTTCAAAGGCAATTGGCGGGGCGTCTGTGGATTGGGGAGGGGATTTAGCTGACGGGGGGGGGGCTCATGAATCTGACAGGGGAAAAAGACCGCTAATTGACAGAAGGAAGAATCTGAACTATTCGCGGGTTACCCCCCCCGTCGGTGGTTGCCTCTCTAGCCGTGGGTGGGGGGCCAATCCACAGTAAAAGTGAATTAAAGAATAGTTGGGGAAAGGGGGGGTGATTTTTAAAACAAATTCCTCTGTTTTTCTTTTCACTTGGTAGACCCCCCTGTTGACCTTTAATATCATTGAATGTGAAAGTTTTTTAAAATAGTGTAATGAAATTGTTTTGTGTGTTTTTTGTTTGTTTGGGTTTGTTTTGCATCTTTTTTTTCTTCATGAAGTGCATCATCGGTCGGGGCGGTCGGGGCAGTCATCATTTGGGCATTCAGTCTGTCTGTCTGTCCTCTCCTCCTCTCTCTCTCTCTCTCTCTCTCTCTCCTCTCTCTCTCTCTCTCTCTCTCTTATATTGCCCTCCTTCGGCCTCACTGCTTTAATGCCTTTTGTCTTTTTTTTTTTTTTTTTTTTTTTTTCATACGTTGATTTTGTATTTTTCTTCATGGCTTTCTAGTTTATTCGTACCACCAATTGTTTTTCCTTGACATGGGGGGGATGGTCTCTTTTATTTAAAAAGCTGTTTTGTCTTTCCCTCTCCCCCTCTCCTTCCTCTCCCCCTCCTCCTCTTTTTCCCCCCTTCTCTCTTCCTCTCCTCTCTCTCCCTTTTTCCAGTTACTTTGGGCCTGAGCATTTTAGTTACAGGCTTTTTGAGATTGAAACCGCCACCTTTTTACCCACCTCCGTCTTCCATTTCTTTGTTTCTGTATATTGGAAAGTTTTTTTCCCCTTTTTTTTTCTTTTTTTTTTTTTTTTTTTTTTTTTTTTTTTTTTTTCTTCTTCGAAAGGGGGGAAAAAAAGAGAAGGGGAAAAAAAACCTATCATGGCTTTTTTGTTTTGATGTTTTTCCCATTTCCCCCTTTTGGCACGGACAGATGGCCCATTTCTTGTGTGGTTGTCCTTCTCTCCTTTTCCTCCCCTCTCTCTCCCTCTCTCTCTCTCTTTTTCCTCCTCTCTCTCTCTCCTCTTCTCTCTTCTCGTTCCTTTCCCTTTCTCTCTCGTTTCCTCCCCCTTTTTTTCCTTTTTTTTATTATGTTGCAGTCTTTTGTACTGTTCATAAGATTGTGGTTGATAGGGATTAGAGGCCGAAAATATTAACAAATATTCAAAAAAACATGTTTTTGTTGAAAATATAGCAAAAATTTTTGGTTTGAAAGCCTGGGGACTTTTTTGACGATAGTTTTTCTTGTTATTGTTATTACTATTAGTATTATGAAAATAGTGAGGGTTAATGGGATGAATGATGATGATGAGGGAAAGGATGCGATGATGGTGAAGATGATTGCTGTTTTCGTCCCCAAATAGAAATTTTTCATTGTGTCAAAAGGGGATACAATTTTCTTAGGGGTTTTCATTTTTGACTTAAAATTGTAGAGATGAATGGATACACAGGTGGATGGGCGGAGTCGGGGGGGAGGACGTGGTTTTGGAAGAACTCCTTTTGCCCCCTTTTCCTTTGCGACTCCTTTTTACCGAAACTTTAAAAAGGGAAAAGCCATCTCTGATTTTTGTTGTTGTTTTTTGTTTTTTTTTTTTTCCACAATGGAACGTTTTTTTTTCCCTTTATTTTTCCCGCATTTTTCTTGCTAGAAAAATTTTTTCGATTTATTTTGCTTCAAAAGAGAAGAGGGAAGGGGGGGGGGAGGAGGGGAAGGTGAATGTCAGTGAAAATAATGAGTGTAGGGCTTTCACCTGTGGGGTGTGGTGTGTGTGGTGTGTGGTGGTTTGTGTGTGCCGTGTGGTGTGTGTTTGTGCGCGCGCGCGCGTTTTACGCCTGTGCGGTTGGCGGGGGTGGGGGGAGGAAGGGGGGAAGGTCGGGTGAAGGGGGAAGCGTGCGCGAGTGCTCGCTAGAGCGGGCCTTGGTGTGTGTGTGTGTTGTGTTGTATGTGCGTGGTGTGTGGTGTGTGTTTGTGGTGTGTGGTGGTTGTGTGTGTGCGGCGCCCGCGCGCGCGCCGGCGCGTTGTTGTGTATAGAGAAACAGGGGGGGAGAGAGAAATGGCGTCAATGCAATGGAAATGTTTTTCTTATAAAACGGGAAAAGGGATTATATTCACAGAATGCCCATTTTTTGTGACTTGTTTGGGGGGTTGAAATAATTTTTTTTCACACCACGATTTGTCATTTCATAGTTCTTTCTGTGTATTTTGTGAAAACGAGGGGGGGTTCATTTTGGGTTTCAAACAAATTCCCTTGTTGGTATATGATAAATATGTGTAATGAATGGGTTCCTGATTGAATGTTTTGTTTGTGTGTGGTGTGTGTGTGTTGTGTGTGGGTGTGTGTGTGTGTGGTGTGTGTGTGTTGTGTGATGAGATCATATATGTTTGTGTGGGCGTGCGTTTTCCTTTGCGAGCGGCGTTTTTGTGTGGTTGTGTTGTGTGTGTGGGTGTGTGGTGTGTGTGTGTTGTGTGTGTGCGCGCGCGCGCGCGTGGGCGTGCGTGTGTGCTATCTGCGGCAAAATAGCATGTAGGGGGGGGAGGGGGGGAAATTGTGTGTGTGTGTGTGTGTTGTGTGTGTGTGGTGGTGTGTGTGTGTGTGTTGTTGATATGTTTGGTTTGAGTGGGTGCGCGTTTTCCTGCGCCGCGCGTGTGTGGGGTGTTTGCGCGCCGCGCCCGGCGGCGTGTGTGTTGTGTGTGTGTGGTGTGTGTGTGTGTGGTGTGTTGTGTGTGTGAAACGTGAACTTTATAAGAGTGTATGTGTGTCGGTTTTTTTTCGTAAGGGACGACAGGGGGTTTAAAACAGTTGGTGGGTTGTTGATGTAAACTTTAAGTGGAAATCCCCGATGTTGACACGCTTTTCCTTTTTCTCCCTTTTTTTTTTTTTTTTCCTTGCAGGGGTGGGAGCACTGCTCACTGAAGATGGGGGAAAGAAGGAATGTTCTTTTTCATTTTATTTCTCCTTTTTGTTTCTTTCTCCCCCGAGACAAACTACCTAGAAATTTATTTTTTATTTTTTATGTTGTGTATGTGCATGTCTTGTGTATTCATTTTTTTTTTTATGAACATTTTTCAGTTTTTTTTACGTATAAAATTTCGGAGTCTTGAGGCTGTTTTTTGGTTTGGCCGTTTGCAGGGCAAGGGTAAAAACTCTGATCTCTATGGGAGAAATTACCTTTGCGGGAGAACTGTTGTTATGGATTGTACACGATTTTCTCAATTTTCTTTTATTTTGGTTCGGTTTTATTCAACATGGTTGTGTCCATAGTTGGTATGACTCTGTTACATTTAGCTTCAATATGATTTAAAAAAGTCAAAATTGCATCCATGAATTTCAGGGTCTAGCCAAAACCCACAAAGCGAAGAGAGGTTTAATTATTTAAGGGGGGAAAACATACTCAAATATATTTGCGCGGGTACCATTTCAAAACCGAAGTTAGAGAATTATATTCGTTTTGAGTGGGGGTTTCAAATCATTTTGCGTCTCAAAATTCACATTCAAGGGGCGTAGCTATTTTGTTCAATAATAATTTTTTACTTTCAGTTAAGAAAAGTTTTTAAAGAACGGCAGGTAATTATATTTTTGCATCCGTTAAAAAATGGGTAAAAAATGTCTTTTTGTTAGTATTTCGGGCCCCCCAAACGGATGAGCCTGATTTTATGTGGGTTGGAAGAAAAACATTAGAGAATTGGGGTGAAAAGTCATTTTGGGGTGATTGGAATTTGGTACGGATTACTCCCTTTGGGCTGTTTTTAAAACAGACATAACAATAACCTAAAGCACAAGGCAAATGGAAAACATGACGGACACCTAGACTAACTGACATCGGGCGTGTTTTTTAAATCCCGAATACGAAGGTAATTTGGGAGGAGAAATAAACCCATGTCAGCAGAGCCTTTTAGTTTTTTTTTCTTTTTCCGACTGGTTATGAAATCAGAACAGACGCGATATTCTACCAGGATATCGATCTACCACTCCTTAATTCTAATAACTCTAGAGCAAGAAAAGAGAAAAGAGAATCTTTTATGGAATTCAATTTTCTTGTTGAAACACCAAACAAGAAGACAAAAAAAAGTAATTCAAACAGTTTTTTGGAAAATGCAGCTCTCCATATTGTCGCCGTGGGGGGCCCAGATTTCCCAAATCAGAAAAACCCCGTTTGTTATTTCTGAAACAACTTTTTTGGGTACTTTCTTTGAAAATTTGAGGCAAAACATATCATACCCCCGAAGAAGAAACGGAAAGGACAGAGAAAAAAAAAGAAAAATCCGAAAGTAAAATTTCTTTACTGAAAAGAAAGGGGGATTTTTATTGAAAGGGGGGGGGGGAAAGACTTTGAACTTGAAAAAGTTAAAAAACAAGATTTGATTTAAAACTTCGGGAAAAGAAGATGGAAGGGGGTTGCTGGGTTTTAAGGCGAAAGGGTCCCCAGAAGGGGAAAAAAAAATAAAAACCCAAATTTTTTTTTTGTGGACTTGAAAAACGAAATACATTAGTAAAAAAATTATTACGAAACTTACGCTGGATAAATTTGGATTATTTTAAGTGACAGTGATAAAAATTTCCGAAGAAGTTAATAGTTCTATCAAAAATTTATTCTTAAAAAGAGGTATTAATCTTGTGAAATTCTAGATTTAGTAAATAATTTACCAGAATTTTAAAGAGGTCAGGTAACTTTTTTGGGAAGGGAAAATACCTTTTTGAAAAAAGCCGGTGTTGCCCTTAAAAACATGCGTAATATGAAAAGTCCCTGGCCAGCGACGGCTTCACAGCAGAATTCTTCAAAAGTTTTCTGTTACAACTGGTTTCCCTATATTGTAAGACGTTAAAAAAAGGGGGTTCTGTAGAAAGAACTATCTTTCGACACAAAAAAGAAGGCAAATTATGTATGCATTCCAAAGGGTGACAACCCAAAGACCGAATAAAAAATTGGGGACCAATTCACTTTTGAACACTGTTATAAAATAGGATCCCCATGTAAAGCCCAAACCGATTAAAATGTGTGCTTCCCCCTTCATCAAGAAGACCAGACGGTTTTTTTTTCCAAACAATATTTGGGGAGATAACATTCGTCTTATTTATGATATATTTGATTATATGATTATATCCAAAAAACCTGGAAATTTTTATTTTGGGGACTTTAAAAAAAAGCGTTTGACAGTGTTAGCTATGTTTCATTTTTAAAAGGTTTAACATCCCTTTTGGCTTTGGTCCAAATTTTTTTGGTCAATGGATAAAAACATTCTACACAAAAAATAAGTCAGCTGTTTCAGTTAATGGAAAACTACCCGGGGTTGGTTTCCTGTTAGAGAGGATTCCCCAAAGGGGATCCAATCCGCCCATATTTATTTGTTTTAAAATTTGTGTTGAAATTTTTAGAAACATGATTAGACAAAATGAAACAAAAAGGGAATTAAAATAGCTAATACTGAAAAAAAATATCACAGTATCAATTACTGAATTTTACAAGAAGGCGATCGAAAAATTCGAAGAATCGATTATGGGGTTTTTGAAAAATTCGGAAGAGTGTCTGGACCTCTTAAATAAATCGGGAAAAAAAAAAAAAAAAAAGAAGCCTTTTTGGTTAGGAAGTAAACGAAAAACTCGCCCGTTTTTGTTAATGCCCAAAATTTAAAAAACAAAGGAACCCTCCTAAATTTAAAATTTTGGGTTCTGGTTTTCGATGATTTAAAAAATTTGAAACTTTTGAAACCGAAGAAAAATTTCAGGGGATAAAAACATTTTTACAAAACTTGGCTAAAAAGGAGATAACACCTCTTGGCAGAGTAGCATATTAAATCCCCCATCTTTTCAAAACTAACCCATCTATGGATTTATACCAAACCCCCAGACTACATAAATTTGGGAAATTTTTAGAAAATTTACATTTAATTTGTATGGGGGGTAAAAAAGAGATAAAATTAAGCGAAAAAACATCTGTAAAAAAATAACACAGGGGGTATAGGAATACCAAAACCTATGGAAGCAAATAAAAGCATTTAAAAATTAACTTGGATCGGAAACTTTCATCAAGTAAACCACTGTTTTGGAAAAAAATAAAATCTTCTCATAATTACAAGGCAGAAATTTTTCATGAAATTTAAGGTGCTGTTTTGTCCGGGCGGGATAAGTTTTAAAAAATTTCTGGGGGAGATTATTCAAAGCATATAAAGAACTAAAATTGTTTGTGTCAAAACGCAGATGAATTCTGTTTTTGAGCCTTAAAATTTGTAATAAAACTTGATGATTGGGGGGCGATCAAAAATTTTTATAAAAACGGATAGAAAATGGTGTATTTCTGGGGACGGAATTTTTTAGACAAAAGGGTGATTTTTTGAGTTTCCATTCCTTTGGGTTTGATAGTATAACATCAAACGATTTGAACAAACAAGGTTTATATAGTGCGTAAAAAAGTATTCGAGAGAAGGGAGTAGAAATAACATGTTTAAGAAGGTGATCAATTAACAAATTCTGTGATAGTTTCAGTTTAAGGGTAGCCCCTTAATTATGTTTAAATGAATCAAGACACTCAAGCCAACTTTTTGCAATAAATAAATGAAAGATACCAAAGGGAAAGTCATTGGGCTAAAACTTTTCAGAAAATCCAACAGATAAAAGATATTAAGTTAAGTGGTTTTTCAGGTTAGAATTAACAATAGGATACAGAACCAATATTGTTTTTAAAAAAACAGGGGGCATTGAAAATTCAGAAAAATTTCTTTTTGTAAGAGGAAACAGAAAACTTTCAACATTTTTTTTGGTACTGCCCTCATGTTAAAATTTTTTGGCAAGAATTTCAAAATAAAATAATAAAAATCGAAACTATGAATTTCCCTTTTGAATGAAATATGTCCTTTTGGTTGGAAAATGACTTTAGACAGATAAAACTTTTATTTAATCCGGGACAGCCAAATTCTATTTTTACAAAAGTAAATATGAAAAAAATTTGCCATTATTTCAAGTTTTCATCGTGTATTTGAAAGCAAGATATGAAATAAAAAGTATGCTGCATGTCTTCAAATGTCCCTCACAAAGTTCGTTACACAGTGGGGTCCCATATTTTTTTATTGGATTAATGCTTTTTTTTTCTGGTAAGGTTTCCAAATAAAAAATGACAACGGGGCCCGTTTCTTTTTTTTTCCCCGTTTGACTAATTTATTTGCCGGTTTAGTCATTTTGTTTTCACTTATTTAACTGTTACTTTTTGTGTTTTTCCCCTTTTTGGGTTTTTTGTGTTTTTATTATGTCTATGTAAAATTTAAAAAAAAAAACAACGATACAGGTTTATTAAGTGACCGTTATCACTTTAAAGATGAATTAATAAAAGGGATAGTTTTTGGTTTGGAGTAGTAGTTCTATTGATGGTGTTAATATTCCACAGTAGCAAACAAGGTATGATGTTGAAGATGTCGATGATGAAGATGATAAATGATGATTATGATGAGCGATGTATATTTTGCTGTTGTTGTTATTTCTTTACTGCGA
>JAMYXO010006861.1:0-12935 GCA_033310375.1 Conus canariensis | reverse complement strand
TGCCCCCCAATTCCCTTTGTAAGATATCAAAAATTCTGAAAGAAATGGATCCTTTTAAATGCAAAAAGGCTTGTGCGAAACATTTGGGTTCTACTGGAGTACCATTTTTTTGTATCCCTCATTTTTTTTCCCTGCCCTCCCCCCAGTAGCACTACCCCCCTCACCGTTACAGCTCCCCCCCCCTCCTCCCCAAACTACTCCCCACCCAGGTTTGAATTGCAGCAGGCCCGCGCGCAGTCCAAACATGCAGTAAGGATACCATTCCCCCCCCCCCCCCCCCTCCTCCTGCCTCCCCCATTCTTACCCTTTTTCGTTAAATTTTTGCATTCCTTTCTTTTTGAAAGAAATATAAAAACACAGAGCAAAATACATTAAGGGTTTTTTTTTCTTTCAAGAAAAAATGAAAATCCGATTTGAAAAACCCCCGGATGAACAACACCCATCTTGAGACATGTAAGAAACTAAGTAAAATTTTTTCCCAGACCTTTTTTTAAACCCCAGTTCTCACCTTGATCTCACCATGATAGGATCTGCGTTTGTTTTTTTTTAGAGACATTTTTTTTTTTTGGGGGGGGGGGGGGGGGGGGGGGGAGGGGGGGGGGGGAGTTCAATATGTTGGGGGGGGGCGTTTTTGTTTCTCCAGCTGGTCTAAAATGTGTCATAAAATAAAGAGAAACGTCCACGAAGGATCGGGCTTTTCGGGGAACGCAAGCCTTGACGAGGTTTTGAACGGACCGGGAGGGGCCCTTTGTCTGGGTCGGCACCATGCCACCAAACGTAATCAATTTGTCGATGGGAACGACTTTTCTCCCCGTCCCCTTTTTTAACGAGGGGTTTTTAAGTTGTTTTTTTTGCGAATTTGGGGTTTGAACGCCCGGGTAGCCGCCCCCGGGTTGAAAGGACGGGGGAGAGGGAGGAGAGAGGGGGGGAGGAGGGAGAGGGAGAGAGAGAGAGAAGACAGACAAGACAGACAGCAGACAGACAGACAGACAGAAGACAGAAGGATCTTTTTCTGTAGTGCGAGGGGGACCTGGTGGGTGTGTGATGTGTGTGAGTGTGCGTGCGTGGGTGCCCTGCTGCGGGGGGGGTGGTGTGTGGTTGTGTGTGTGTGGTGTGTGTGTGTGTTGGGTGTGTTGTGGTGTTTTTGGCGCGCGCGCGCAGGTTTTTTCGTTTCTCGTTTTTTTTTTTCATTGTTTTTTGGGGTTATTTGTCCCGTCGAAAAACGACCAATAGGTCGAAACGCGTTGCGTTTTTTTGGATTTGTTTGCCTTTCCCCTTTGGGGGTCCGTCACCCTACGAAGCTCCGTTTCATTTTTCCGGGGTGCGGTTACCCCATTGGAAACTGCGCGCTAGTTTCCCCGCTATCGGGGTGGGGCAAGATTGCCCCCCCTGTTTTTTTTCCACATATTTCTGGCTTGCAGGTCTATCTTAACGACATTCTCCCCGTGTCCCCCTCCATCGGGGTTTTTTCGTTTACCTAGGTTCTGTAAATTTTCGGGGGAAAAACTGTAAAGGCATCGTTCTTTTTCGTTTTTGTCACTATGATGTGGAAGAAATTCTTTTTTTTTTTTCCGTTGTCCCTGCAAAACTGTCTTTATTCACATTGCACTGAAAACCCAAACCCTTTTTCATAGCTTTTTTTTTAATTTTTTTTTTAACCCCAATAAAAATCTTACTTGTCTCTGGTTTTCTGTGTCTCTGTTCTGTCTGTCTTATGTATGTCTCTCTCTTCTCTTTCTCTCACCTCTCTCTCCTGTGATGCGTTCGATGCGCGCGCGCGCGCGCGCGCGCGCCCCGTGGGTTTGTTTTTGTGTTTTTGTTGTGTGCGCGCCAATTGTGAAAAAAAAGTATTAGCTCCTTTGAGCGTTTGCAGACAAGGTAAAAAATGCAAATGATGTTTTTTAAAGAGAAAAAATAAAAAAAAAAAAAAAAAAAAGGATTTAAAAAATGATCTAGTGTTAAATTTTGTTTACATGCATACAAAATAATTCATTGATTGATAAAAAAGAAATTTGAAACACCCCCACCCATTTTTTGTTTTTCAGTCTCCTTTATTTTTTTGACCTTGCTCGAATTTTAAATGGTTCCTTGTTTTTGAGCTGAGGTCTTTCCTTTGAATGGTTTTAGTCAACACTGATGGCATCCCTGTTCGAAGACTTTTGGTGTTTTGGGCCCGGGATCAGTCAGTTGTGGAGTTGCAGTACTTTTTGTGACTGAAAAAAGCCCAAACCTTTAGTGGGGACTCGGTTGCAGTTGCTGCGATGAAGTTCGGTCATGGTGTTGTTGGTGCCGACGAATTCTTTGCCGTCTGCGGCGCCCCCGTTCTTCCCACGGATCTCTCTCTTTTGCTCTGCTTGTTTTATGCCGGCGTTGATGGTGAACCGCCCGCTACCCCGGTCTGAAAGTGCGGTTCCAGGTCGCTGGATGGGGAGGCTGCCTGCCTTCAGATCGCGCTTGCATACCCCTTGTAATAGAACTTATTTTATAGCGTCCTGTTGGTTGGAGCCAGAACCGCTCGCCCACAGCAGTCCTTTGGGATCGACCATCGTCCAGGGCCGCTGACGTGGCCAACCCAGTGCGGCGTCTCTGTGCAGCATGGCGAACATGATAGGCATCCCTCGTCTGGGCGGGACGTCGTTGTGGTGATGCAGCCCCGCCAAAATGTGCCCATGAGTCTTCTCAGGCAGCACAGGGGGGGGGGGGCGTTTAAATCTGCGTTTTGTCGAGAGTAAAGGCTTACTTCAGAGCTGGCACGAGGTTGGTACATTTTATCTTGGGGGTTTGACGTTAGCATGTATTGTCCCCAAACCTTGCTAGATGGGCTATCGCTGTTGCTGCCTTGCCGATCCGCACTTTCAGCTTGCTATCCCAGAGAGGGCGGAGAATGGGGAAATGTTGGCCCCCTTTGAGGGTGTATCGCTGATGGAATGCGGGGGGGGGGTGCTGCTGGCGTCTTGGTTGATGATGTTTTTTTTCAAGCTGATGTGGGAAAATTTCAAACTCGGTGCAGGGATCAGCCCCAAGAGGTGATGGCCCTTATAACGCTTCCTCGGTGTGGGCAGTCAGGGCGGCGTCGACTGCGAAAGCATCTCCTGATGACGACTTTTTTCCCCGCCATGTCTTCCTCGGAGGCGTGCCAGGTCAAAAGGCTTTCCCTCACTCCTGGGGAAGATGCCCTCTTCAGACTGCGGAAGGCCGAAAAAACGCAGCAGCAGGGGGGAAGAGGGGTGCCAAAAGAGAGTCAGAATCAAAGTGCAATAACGATACGACTTGAAACCTGAGTATCAGCGTCGGTGGGGAACAGAAGACGTCACACGGGTCTGTGATGCTGGGTGAATCAGGGGGGGGTTAAAGCATCGATTCACAGACCACAAAAATGGACTCACGCTAGGTCCGACACCAAAAATGTAATTTTTTATTATAAATAATGATTTGTGTGTGTGTGGGGTGTTGTGTGTGTGTGTGTGTGTATATAATTATATATATATATGTGTGTGTGGTGTGTGTGGGGGTTGTGTGTGTGTGTGTGTGGTGTTGTGTGTTTTTGTGTGTGTGTGTGTGTGTGGGTGTGTGTGTTGGTGTGTGTATATACATATTTTTTAATTATTATAATATATTATTTTATGTGTGTGTGTGTGTGTGTGTTGTGTGTGGTTGTTGTGTGGTCGTGCGTGTGGCCCCGCGCGCGCGGGCGTGCGTGCGTGCGTGTGTGTTTTGTGTGTTTGGGGTGGGTGTGTGTGTGTGTGTTGTGTTGTGTGTGTGTGCGAGCGTTTCGTTTGTTTTTTTTTTTAAAGAATTTTCACTATAGAAGATAGGTAGGCGGTTGATTGGAGCGATGAAAATTTAATAGATAAAAGAATAGATAAAAACAGACAGACAGACAGACAGACAGAAAACTGATCGATTTATCGTCAATCCACGATCAATCGACAGTTGATAATAGACTGCGTTTTTGATTGATTGATGATAAGACAGACAGACCCGGTAAAAGATAGATAGAAATATGGATAGATAGATGATAGTGATAGATAGATGATAATAGTAGATAGTAGATAGGTAGGGGAAATTTAGACAGGAATCAAGCAGGGAGAAGATAGAGATAAAGATAGATAGATGATAGTAGATAGATAGAAACAACCCCATTTTTCTTCATTTCAGTTTTCCCGCTGTTTCCCCCTCAGATTTTTTTCCTTTTTCCCTGTATAAATCGTTGCAAACCCATTCTTAAAGGACAAAAAAAATTTTGTCTCACTGGGTTTTTCCCCCCCCCCTTTTTTTATGAATTGTTTTAATCATATAACCTTAGATTTAGATGGAAGACAGACAGACGAAGACAGACAGACAGACAGATAGTAGCTTGAAAGAAGATAGATAGTCAGATAAAAATTACAAGATAGATAGATAGATAGAAAATTTTTTTGGTAGGTAGGTAGGTAGGTGGGTAGATGGAAAAGAAAAGATAGATAACTGAGGGGAGAGAGAGAGAGAGAGAGAGAGGAGAGAGAGAGGACAGACAAAGACAGAAGACGACGATTTTGACGACGGGACGACAGACAGAAATAGATTGAACAAAAAAACGGGCCCCTTTTTTTGTTCTATCAGTTTTTTCCCCCCCCCACCCCCCCCTTTTTTTTTTATCCTCTTCTGCCCCCTCAATACCCTTTTCACCCCCCCCCCCACCCCCTCTCTGACTCCTTTTTCCCCCCCCCCCCTTCACAATTTTTTACTCACCACACGCCCTGTTTTGCCCTGTTTCTGTTTTTCTGTATCTGTGGCAGTAACTAACCCCTTTACTGTCAAAAAGTTCTTCTTTAAAACCGCCTCAGTCACCTTGTTTTGAAACAAAGATACTAGATAGATGTATAATAGACAGACAGAGAATAGGTAGATAGACAGGTAGGTGGGGTAGGGAGATAGGTAGGTAGGGGGGTAGGAAAAGGAAAGATAGGTGGTAGGTAAGAAAGATAGATAGATTTATTTGTTGATTGTAGGGAGGAAGAGGAAAAATAGAGACAGGAGATATCATAGATTTTTTTTTGTTTGATGAAGGGGAGAAAAAAGAGAAAGAAATTTAGAGACAGAGAGATTAATTGAAAAGAAAAAAACAGGCCTCGAATTTTTGTCCCCCCCCCCTCCCCCTTTCCCCTTTTTTTCCCCCCCCCCCCCCCCCCCCCCCCCCCCCCCCCCCCCCCCCCCCCCCCCCCCCTTCCCACGCACACCGTTTGCTACATACACTGCAATGAAAGCACCATAAAAAGGGGGGGGGTTCTTTTCGGTGGGAATCCCAGGCAACGTTTTGGAAAATTCGCTTTGGGGAAGGCACACACGTGAGTACGTTTGATTCCTTTGGGTTTTGAAACTCTGCTACATTTAGCAGAGAAACGCCTACTCCATACGCGTTTCGCACTCCCCGCTTCAGCCAAAGGGCTTTTTAACTGCCTGGGGGAAACTCTGAGAAGGGGAAAATCATTTTTAAAGCCTTTCAAGCTCTACTTCCACTCACGCCCCCCCCCCCCACCACGCCTCCCCTTCTCTCTTCTCTCTCTCCCCCTCTCTCTTCTCCTCTCTCTCTCTCTCATCACACACACGCACACACCCCGCACGCCCACGCACGCACGCACACAACGACACACACAACCCCTAACGTGCGCCGCCCCAAAACACACACACACACACACACACCACACACACACACATCCCCGCCACACACCACACACCCCAACACACCCCACCACACCACACCAACACACACCCCACACACACGGGCAAAAAAATGCTCTGGCCTTATGATTAAAGTGTAAAGAAACAAAATATGTGGCAATTTGCTTGAGGGAAATTTCGGTGCGGGGGTTGACACACTTTTTCATCAATCACGGGACACTATGTAAAAAAGAAAAGCAATTTCACAATTTGTCTCACGTGCACTGAGGGGAGGGGGGGGGGGGTTGGGGGGGGGTTTTGTTGAAGTTTTTGTTTTTTAGTGGGGGGGGGTTTCCGGGGGTTTGCTTTAAAAGGTGTGGGTTGGTTTTAGTGCTTGTCTGTGGCCCCTCCTCAAATAGGCAAACCCATAACATACATCTTTTAAAACAAAGATTTTTGTTCGCATCCGTTTATTGATTTTTCATTCTTTTGATACTATTCAAACACATTTTTTGGCAAAAGAAACTACGAAAATTACATGTCAACCCAAAAAATGATTTTTTTGGACGGAACGTTTTAGTCAACAGCTTTACAGTGCGTACATTTTGAAGGAAAATTCACCAAGAAACCCCATTATGGGCACCTCAAGGGACCCTTCCTCGCCTGTACTCTTTATTTTTTTACAAATGGTTGTTTTCGGTCTTCTGTCACTCCTGTCATAAAATATTTAGATGACTTGCTTTAGAAGACCTGTCAAATTTAAAAGCCAATTTATTTTCAAAAGGTGGACGTTTTTTTTACATGGTGCAAAAAAAAACTGTCTAGATTTGAATGTTAAAAAAGCGAAAGGAGATGGGTAATGATTTTCGAAGAAACCCGCCCTGTCCCTCACTTGTAAATTTGAAAAAAACCAGGTAGAACGTGTAAGTGAGTACAAGATCTGGGGACTATTTTAAATGATAAAACTGAATTTTAATGCAATTACCCCCAATTTATCAAAAAAAAATGCCAGGCTAGAATATACTGTCTTTGAAACTTCGGTCTCCCCCTTGCTGTTAAAAAAGGACATCTTAAAATGTTTTATCGTTGTTTTGTATAATCAAGTGTTTTGGCTTTTTTTTGCTGGTTTGGAAAAAACTTAGTGTGAAAAACAAAAGCATTTTAACAGAGTGGTTGGGGAAAAACATGTGGAAAAAATTTTTGGTAAGGGAAACAAAAGGGCGTTAGTAAATTGAAAAGAATGTCGTGTAACCAAAAAAAATTTGAACATTGCTGCCGAATTTTTCATTTCTTTAAAAAAATACAATGTTCGACCTTTTGGGGCGAAAAATTCCCAAATCCAAAATTCAAAAACAAAAAGAACAAAAAAAGTTTCGTTCCCAATTCCATCAAACTCCTGAAACGAAACTGAACTTTTGATGAGATTCCCGGTTTAAAAAAGCTTGTTTGTATATTACATTGAGTTTTTGTGTATTATTTTTGTGTGTGGTGGGGGGGGGGTGGGTGGGTGGGGGGTGGGGGTGGGGGGGTGTGTTTTTTGATTTTTTGAAATAAAGATCCATGACATTTTTTTTTTGGCCCTCTTTTATTTCTCTTTGGAGAAATAAAGATTTTTGACTTGATTGAAAAGTTTAGAGACAAAACCAAAGATGGGATGGGGGGGCAAAAGTATCCAACACTTTCCCTATTCGCCCCTTTGTTTGGAGCCCCTGCTCGCGCGGTCACTTCACTTCCTTGCCCACGTCCGTGTGCCATGAACAAATTGTTCGGGTTTGCCTGGACTGCAACACAACAAGACAAAGACCCAGACAAAAAACGGCCACAGATCACTGACAAACACACACACACACACACACACACACACAACACAACACACACACCACACACCCACCCCACAAAAACCCCCTTGAACGGAAACAGGGCATTCAATTGACCCCATTTCCAACACCCAAAAAAAAAAAACCCCCCCCCCCCCCCCCCCCCCACCCCCCCCCCCCCCCCCCCCCCTTCTTTTTTTCTTTCTTTTTTTTTTTTTAAGGAAATCGTAGGAAAATATTTTTTTTTAGAAATCCCCTAAAAAAAAAGGTTTTTTAAGGCCGAAATTTTTATCAAAAAGTTGGTGCTTGAGAAAATGTTACAAAAAAAAAACTTCTAGCATAAAGAATTTTTAAAGGGAGTCAGCTTGACCGAAAAGTTTGTTAAAGGTTTGCAGTGGTTTGGAGCAGTCTTTAACCCCCTGAGGGGCCCTAATTTTCGGGTGTGTCCAGACTGATTTTGACTCGAGTGTATGGAAAGGGCAAAACTTCTTGTTCACTTTTTTCGGTTTTTTTTTTTTAAATGTAAGGGCAAAAAAAGATGAGAGAGAGAAAAGGAGAGAAGAGAGGGAGAGGGAGAAAGTGATGATTTGATGATGATGATGTGAGGGGTTTTGATGTGATGGTTGATGATTGTTGTTGATGATGTTTTTTTTTCCCAAGGAAATCAGAAAAGCAAACACATGCTTTTTTTTCATCGGCCATTCCCCTGGTGAGAGAGTAGTTAGACATGACGAGAGAGAGAGAGAGAGAAGGGGAGAGAAGACGACAGACAGACAGACAGAAGACAAAACAGAAGACAGACGGGAAGACAACAGAGACAGAGAGGGGGGAACACAGGCAGTCAGACTGACCCATTTTTCATTTGTATTAACAAGGGGAACTTTAATTACGGGAGGAAGAGAACACCAGTAAAAATTTTTAAAAAAACACAGTAAATTTATCCCCCTCCCACACACACACCACCCACACCCCCCACACACCACGCACCACACACACACACACACACCACACACACACACACACACACACCAAAACACACCCAACACTTGAACGGAAACAGGGGAAATTGAATTGACCTATTTCCAACACACAAAGCCATGCGAACCAGAAACTCCTAATTTGGGATGCAAAGAAAGCGGTTAAAATTTGAAAAATGTAAAAAAATTTTTCCTGCCCTCCTGCTCTTCCCCCCTTTTTGCTTTTGTTTTCTTTTGTTCTTTTCTTGTTCTTCTTGTTCTTCCCTCCCCTCCTCCCCTCCCCCTCCTCCCCCCCCCTCCCCCTCCTTTTCTTCTTCTTCTTTCTTCTTAAAGAAAGCGACAAAATTCGGCAGAATTTTTTTTTTCATTAAAGGCAGAAGCTGACGGCGGTGGTTGGAAGAAATTTTACAGTTTTAAAACGTGGCATCTATGGGGGGTTATGAGCGACGGGTTCGGAGCATTTTTAGGGACTTTGGGAAAAGTTTAGTGCGGTTTTTTTACCCCTGAGAGCACATTTACGGAGACTTTATTATTTTTTAGAGCACAAAAAACTTGTCGGTAGTTTTGACGTTTGTCCCGCAAAACCGGGTTTAGTTGAATGTTATGGTTTTTTTGGGCTTGACACAAGTGTTTTTCTTTTTTACTTTTATTTCCTGAAGATATGATTTACCTCGGTTCATTTTAAAGTTAGTGAGTGCGCGCAGCATGCGCGGTGGTGTGGTGTGTGTGTGTGTTGTGTTGGTGTGTGTGTGTGTGTTGGTGTTGTGTATGTGGTGTGGTGTGCGTGGGTGTGGTGTGTGTGTGTGTGTGTGGTGGGTGTGTGTTGTGTGTGCGCGCGCGCAGACACTTGTGTGTATTTTTTAGGTTGGGGGTTTTTTATGTAAGTAAAGTACATTATATAAATCTTTACGTGTTTTCTTTTGTTATATATATTATATATATATATATATATATATATTTAAAAATTATATATATATTGTGTTTTTGTGTGTGTGTGTTATGTGTGTGTGTGTGTGTGTGGTTTTGGGGTGTGTGCGTGCTGCGTGGTGTTGTGTGGTGTGTGTGTGTTGTGTGTGTGTGTGGTGTTGTGTGTGTGTGTGGTGTGTTGTGTGTGTGGGAGTCCCTCTCTTTTTTCTGTCTGTAGTCTGGGTGCTGCCGCGCGCGCAGTGTGTGTGTGGTGTGGTGTTGTGTGGTGTGGTGTGGTGTTTTTGTGTGTGTGTTGTGGGGGCGAGCACGGGGCACGCACGGTATTATGTGTTTGTTTATGTGTGTGTGTTTTATGGAGTGTATAATTATGTGGTGTGTGTGTGTGTGTGTGGAGAGGAGAGAGAAGAGGGGAGAGAGAGAGAGAGAGAGAGGAAAAGGGGAAAAGGGGAAACCAAACTTGACAAAGGGCCCCCTAAAATCGGTCCTACCCCCTAATTCCAGCGTTTTGTCCCGTTTTCTTCTTTAGCGACCCCGGCATAGGAGTCATATAACTCCTTGATATCCTCCCACTATCGCCATTACTTGTCGCTTTGGTATTCGAACCCTCCCTGGGAGGTCAAGTGTCTTCCCCTCTTATCTATGCCATGGGCACTCTGAAAGATCTCCTGAAGCAGTCTGTTTTAAAAGGACAAAACTGGAGACGTGAAATATCAGAGATGTTAGGGGGGTTATTTCCGGAGAGAAATGGCGGGCCTAGTAACAAGACAAGTGTCCTTCTTGACCTTAAGCGTTGTGAAAACAGCTTTTTAATAAAGTCGTTTTGTGGGCTTTTAAAGGGGCCCTTGTTTGTAGGATGTATTATGTATGTATGTATGTATGTAGTTGATGTATGTTGTTGCATGTATGTATGTAGTTGAAATGTATGTCTGTATGTGTGTCTGTCTGTCTGTTGTCTGTCTGCTGTATGTAGTAGTGTATGCATAGCGGTATGAGTATGTTGGTTTGTTGGTTTGTTTTCTTGGACAGTTACCTCCCAAAAAAAAATTTTTTTTAAAAACATGTAAATTTTAGTACTGAAAACGCTCCTCTGCCCCCTTGCTGTGGCTTTTTGTTTTTGCAAACGTCCTCTCCCATCCTTGTGATGGCTTGTTTGTTTTTTTTTTTTTGAGTATTTTTCTTTTTGTTTCCCGCACACTCTACCTGCACTGCCAGTTCCATCCGCAAACCCCACTTTCATGCTCCGTTGAACAACCCTTCCACCCCATGCGCTTTGGGGTTTCCGGTCAGACCCTGCACTCCCATTTCCCTCCAGCCTGCCGTTCCACCCAGAAACCCCATTTTATGCTCCGTATGACAAAACCCCTTCCCACGCCATGCGCTTTGCGGCTCCTGATGTGCGGGAAAACAGTGCTGCGCCTCAGGAGGGGTGCATTTTTTCCTTGGGAGTACTAACAGCACTGCGTGCATTATTGTGCCCTTAAGCTACCTTCTTGGGAGGTGCAGCTTTGCTGAGCGCAGGACACTTTTCCACTTGGGTTTTTTATTTTGGCCCCGGTACATTCTCTGGAGAATGCTTTGCATGAGGCAGGGGGCACTTTCCTACTGGGGTTTTTTTATTTGGCCCAGGTACATTCTCTGGAGAATGCTTTGCATGAGCGCAGGGGAAATTTCTATGGGGTTTTTTATTTGGCCCCCGGTACTTCTCGGAGAACTGCTTTGCATGAGCGCAGGACACTTTTCCCACGGGGTTTTGTATTTTTGGCCCCGGGACATTCTTGGAGAACTGTTTGCATAGCGCAGGACCTTTCCCATGTGGGTTTTGTATTTTTGGGCCCCGGTACATTCCTTTGGGGAATGCTTTGCATGAGCGCAGGACCTTTCCTACGTGGGTTTTGTATTTGGCCCAGGTCATTCTCTGGAGAACTGCTTTGCTGAGGCAGGACCTTTTTCCCACTGTGGGTTTTGCATTTGGCCCCGGTCCCTTCTCTGGAGAAGCTTTTCATGAGCGCAGGACCTTTCCCACGTGGGTATTGTATTTTTGGGCCCCCAAAATGTAGACGACGTGATATCCGAATTCCCTTTTAGATCAAGTCATTTCAATTGAACTTTTCTAGCACTGACACTTGGGAGAATAATTCTAAGTGAGGTGACCGAAGAAAAAAACGGGGACAAAAATGAACCGGAAAAAAACAAAAAGATGCTGATGAAAGAGAAAAAAAAGAGCGTGATAAAAAAAAAGACGCCGGGAAAGAAAAAACTAAAGATTTTTCACCAGAAATAAGTGAAAAAGGGAGGGAGGAGGGGGGGAGATAAAAGAAAAGACCTTCCTCGTGAACCTTTTCAAATTAAACCAAAAAAGTTCTCACTTTCGATCCTGACAGGAGGTGAACAGTCCCACGCTTCTCAGTCTGTGGGTTTATCGATATTGGAGTTCAAAATGAACTTTGTGCCTTGACTTGCCAGATCTGGCACCAACAGAGAAGTTTTTAGACGCCCAAAGGGGGGATGATTTAAATTTTTGCGTGGCGTCTCTCGCTCCATTTTCCCGGCAACATGTCCCCCCCGCGCGCGCGCGCGCGGCACACACACACACACCACACACCCCCACACACCACACACAAAACACCACCCCACCCCCAACACACACACAACACACACCCCACACACACACACCCACACTCACTCATCATCACTCACTTTATTCACACACATTCAATATGATCAAGCACCCATACCACACAGCACGACACACAGACCAAGCACCAGACACGAACCCGACCCAGACACAACACACACACCACACCACACACACACCACACAACACACCACACACAACACACAAATTCGTGCCGTACCTTTTGCACGACGTTTGCGCTTGCAGCATGCATGCACACAGACAACAAACCAGACACACAAACACACACACCACAACACACCAACCACACACACACACGCCACGCACGTGCCGCACTACGCAAGCAAGCACGCCTTTCGCGTGCGCGCGCGATCATCACCACACACCCCACACACCACACACCAACACCAACACACAACACACACCCACACACACAACCGCCCCATTTTAAATTGGCCCCCTGGGTTACCTGAAACACCCCCACTGTTTGCCCCCCACCAGACAGACGAAGAAGACAGACAGACAGACACACACACACACACACACACCACACACACAACACACACATGTTTCCTGCACACACCACACAACCACACACACAACACACACACCACAACACACCACACCACACACACACACACACACACACACCTTTCCCACGCGTTCGCAAGCACGCACGGTTTAAATAACAGGACATAAAAAAAGAGAAAAATAGCAAGCATAACTCACGGGCAAGTTTTTTTAAATAACTGTTACGTCGTTCAACGTTTTAAAAGAGAAACCTAGATTCGGCAGAGTGGCTGTGTAGATAAACCCTCTGCCGCAACTGATGAACACTGACGGGGAATGGCAAGAACCCAAGAGCACGCAGCGAATGGCTTTTTCAAGGACTTTTTGTTTGTAGATTCATTTTCCCCAAAGCAAAGGAAGCAAAAGTAT
>JAMYXO010006860.1:0-12940 GCA_033310375.1 Conus canariensis | reverse complement strand
TTGCTGGGCCATAAACAAAAAGACAATTAAAATTGAAATTAAACCCCCCGGATCCCCCGGGCCAAACTGTCCCCCCCCCTTTTTTTGCCAAGCGCTTTACCCCGGTTGTTCCCCTAAAGGGAAAAATTTCCCAACCCCTTGAGCCGCCGGGGGAAGACGCGCCCTAAACGCCTTGATGCAGGGTAAAAAAACCACGTTGCCCCCCCCGGGAACCCCCTCCATCAAAACTTTTACAGTCCACCAAAAAATCGCCTAAAACGTCAGAGTCCCAACCCCCAGTAAAAGGGCCCCCCGAGAGACCAACACACTGACATCCTTCAAAAAAGAAGGTACAGCCTGCCAAGATCTCGTCATGCCTGACTGGAAGCTTAAACCAAAGAGGGACCCCTTCATCATCCCGGTTTTCCCGAATCACCAAAAAGGATCACCCCTCCAGTTCCCCAAAGCTCTAGCTCAGGTCATGTTTGGGAAGATACAAAACACCCCCCCAGCTCCGGGACCCATGCCCTAAAACAGACGGATCAGCCGAGGAGGCCACACAAAAAGGAGGCAGTGGAGTCCCATATCAGATTTCCCTTTTGGGAACTGTGGGAAAAATTGGGGGGCCGGCCCCCTGGGGGAAAGCTCTTACCAACTTCAGAGCCGAAGTCCAAGCCATCAAAGAAGCGGCAGACTTTCTCTCCTGGGAAGTTCCCTCACCAGCATTCCCCATCTTAAACTGATTCCATGTCCCTCTCCAGGCCCTCGCCTCCGCCGACCCTAAACCCCCTAAATCCAACCCCCTTAAGGCCCCCCCTTTGCCACTTTAACCCCAAAACTCTAATTACCCCCCCAGGGGGTCCCCCCCCCCGGGGGGTCCCCCCTGGAAACGACATGCTGACCAATTAGCAAAGCCGGAAAAGCCACTCCCCAGCCAGCTCCCCTACCACGAATTAAAAATGGGGGAAAGTTAAGTCACCCCTACGTGGTACCTTCAGAGCTAAACTGGTTTCAAAATGAACCAAGACTATGGGGCACACCAAGACGCCATCCACACACTGGAGTGGAAACACCAAACAATCATTTTCCGTTTTCCCGCACGGGGCATTGGGGCCGGGCGGGGCCCACCTCAAGGGGATAGGCGCCGCAGACTCACCCCCGTGTCCCTGTGGACAAGCCGCCCCAAAAACACCAGCACATGTCCCCAGGACTTTCCCCTCAATGATGAAAACGAGCCGAGCCTGGCAAAGTGGGGGACCTCAAAAAAAAACTCGGGGGGACTGCCAGCCATATTCGCCGGCCCGGCCGATTTTGGGGCCGCCACCCCCTGGGGTCCCAAAATTGAAAGGGTTCACTTCCTCGAACAGTCAGAACCACGAACGAAAAATTATGTTTTTGCTAAAAAAACGATTAAAAAGAGTAGTGTCAACACCAAGGGACCCAAAGTACCAAATCTAGAAACTCCAACCTCCGTTAGTTTTATCTAAAACCTCTTTTGTCCGGAACCTCTTTTTAAACTTTAGATTTTATGCTCCCCCCCCCCCCCCCCCCCGTTCTATGAGGGGGGAAAAGAACTAAGGAACATACGTGAATCAGTGTTTTAATTAAAAACGAATACTGGGGGGAGAGGGGGGAAAACCCTTGCTCTTTTGTCCTGGAAATTGCATTCAGTGTAGATGAAGTTTTGGGTAGGGTCATCATGGGGATCATCGATTCCTTTGATCAATTTTCGCTTTCAGTTTATTTTAAATCAATTAGTACCATACTGATCGGGCCATTCGGGGGACGGGACAAAATTCAGAGACAAACCAAATTGAAAGAAATATTAACAAAAACCCAAGTTCCTCCAAGAAAAAAAAAAAGTATTTGACGTCAATTCAAATTTTGAGAATTTCAGTAAGTTTGTTTCCACACACACACGCACACACACACACAAAACACACCCACACACACATCACACAAAACACACACACACACACACACCCCCACACACAAAACCAAATCAATCATAGTAAATGTAGAACATTTTACTAAAGACGTCGAAGACTGTTTTAAATAAAAATTGGGAAGTCATTTTTTTAATTGGGGCTTTTGATGTAATTGCTTTTTTTGTGTTTTATTGCTCCCAACTTTCAGTTTTGTATGAGAACAAAAAGCATAAAGGTTTTGGGAAAAATTAGAAAGTAATATATTGATAAAATGCAAGTTTATGCAGGTTCCCCTTTCCTGTTTGTGGTGATTTCAATCCCACGCACAGCGGATTTATCTGACACGGGACTGTTTGCGAGGGAAAAACAGATAAAAATTTTTCCAGGAAAAACCTTCATGTTTTATTGGTGATATTCCCGAATAACGAGAAAAAAAGATCGTGCCTGGAACAATTTCGCCTAAAATTCATTTTTTTTAGGCCCGCGGGCTTTATGGGTTCCTTCTTTCTGGAGTCTGAAAGGAAATTTTCCCTTTATGTCACCTGAAAAACATGGCGATCTTTTTGAGGGGAAAAGAACCCAAACTTTTTGGGGTTCAAGAGTTTTCTGTCCATGAGCTATTATTATTTTAAAAGGGAAATTTGAAAAAAAAATGTAGACATTAATTGTCTTTTCCCCTGATCGTACTTAAAGTTCGGATATTTTTTTATAGAAATCGTGTAAAATGTTACAAACTGTTCTCTGTAAATTTTGCTGGGGTGGACCATTTGCAAATATCCATGATAAAACGGGAAGATACACTCAGGTGTTGGTTCTGAGAGCAGGGCTGCTCGGGACCGTCCCTCTTGATAAAAAATTAGGGGGAAGCTTACCTGCCGATAGGGCACCCGACTTTCGCGGGATCTCAAAAAAGGGTCGAACAAAAAACTTTTTTTTTTTCTTACCCCCCACTTCGGGGTTTAGACCTTTGGGAAACCCGGGTTTTTTGGGGCCGTGGTGCGGGGCGTGGGGCGGCGCGTGCGTGCGTGCGTGCGTGCGGGGCGGCGGGGCGTGCGTGCGTGCGTTGTGTGTGCGTGGGGTTTTGGGGTGTGGGGTTTGTGGGGGTTTTGTGTGTGTGTGTGTGTGTGTGTTTTTGTGTGTGTGTGTAACTCGGGGGGCAGCAGCAGGCCCAAATCTAAAAAGGAGTAAATTTTAAGGAAAAGAGTGGGAGATTTTTTTGGGAGGCTTTTGGGAAAAATGACGTTGACTTTTTTTTTTTAAATAATTTTTCTTCTTTAAATTCACAAAGGGGAGGGGTGAGGGGAAAAAGGGGGTTTAGGGTCACGGGGGGTTAAATCTGTCTGCTTAAATTTGGGCGTTTCTGTGGAACACTTGTGGATGCTATTTAGGCAACTGAATTTCTACCACAGAACTCACGGGGGAAAAAAAAAAAAAAACTTGCTGCCTTTTCTTTGAATTAAAAAGGCAATTATTTTATACCCCTGGGTAACATAAACCGAGTTTTGTTCGTTTTCCCAAAATCAAAGATAGTTTTTATTTTCATACCTTTTTGTGGGGAAATAGGGTGATAAAAGTCACTGAAATTTTACACATACAAGACTACAAAAGTAAAACAATATGAAGTGGACACAGTTCGCCCTAAAACTTAGCCACTTTGATATATGGTGGACAGGGCTTAAAAAGTGAACAAATAAGTGGACAAAAGTTCGCTCTGAACTTAGCCATTTTTGGATATATGGTGGACGGGCCCTTGGGAAAAAATTAACCCCTATGTTTTTTGCATTTCCGATTAAAAGGGATCAGCATAATTGGGATTAAAATCATTGCGGCGAAAATCAGGATTATGCTCTTGTCCGTAATTGGGAAATTCGGGTCGGCTTTTTTTTCTTCGGGCCATCAAAAAACTAAGGGACGCACAGAGAAAGATTTGGATGGGCTCCATAGAGGACTGGATCAGAACACCTCTGCCTGTTCCTATGACTCAGCACATACGGATGGAAGATTCATTACCGCCTAATTCCCCCCTCATGGTGCCCTAAAACCTAATTTAATTGGATTATAAAGATGAATTGATGAAATGACGATGACGATGATGACGACGACGACGACGATGATAAAGATGAGATTGCTACCTTTAACCATTTTTAATTCTAGCTATCCTCTCATTCTTGTCCTTCCCTTTTTTCTTTGGTTATCTTTGAAATTAAATTATCACCCCAATTACTACCATAAATTATTTTTAAGTATTATTTTCATTATTTTCATATCTTTAAATCATCATCATCTTTTATTATTAAAAAGTTATCATTATTATCATTGAAAATCAATGTCATTATGATGTTGATGATGATGAACATTATTATCATTATCATCATCACAATCTTAATTATAATTTTCGGGCGGGTTTTCCCCCCCCCCCCCCCTTTCCCCCCAAATTCACCTCTTCCCAAACCCCATAGTTTAAGTCGTTCCCCAACATATATTTTTGCCCCCGGGCCCCAAAGAGATAAGTGACCCTCTTTTTCGTCCTTCTTTTTTCATTGTCTTGAATGTTATTTTGCCTTTTTCTAAAGAAAAACCTAAAAGGTCGAAACGCTTTTCCTTTTGTTTTGTAGAAAGGTTTTTTTTCTTTTTTTTGGCGGACCAAAAATTTTCCGGGTTTTGCTTTTGGGGACACAGACGAAAAAGACGAATAAAAATTTTTAAAAATGTGGTGCAAAAAAAAAGTCCCCGAGTAGGGGTTCCCCCCGCCCTAGAAAAAAGGCGCCCTTTGCAAGGGAGAAAAGCCCCTGGGGGCCTATTTATGAAAGGCTTGGGAAAAGCCCCCCCCTGTAGTGTAAAAAAAGTTTGGGGATCTTGATGGGAAAGGGCCCGTGAACCCATGTTTAAAAGGAATAAGACACTTTTGGACAGGTGGGGTAAATCTACACCCCTACTTTCAGTGGTAAAAATTTCCCAAACATTTTTTTCGTTTTTTTTGGGTTAATTCTGCCAAAAAAGATACAGCCCTTTTTTAAAATTCTCTTCCCCCCCCCCCCCCCTCCTCTCCCCCTCCTTTGTTTTCCCCTGCGCGCACGCACAGCTTCTCTCTCTTTTCTCTCTCTCTCTCTCTCTCTCTCCTTGTACTCCGATGAAAAAATTGGGCCTTTTTCCCTTTCAATTTGACCAACATTTTCCCAAAACCCTCTCTCTCTCTCTCTCTTTTCTCCCCTCTCTCCCCTTTTCTCCCCTCCCCCTCCTCTCTCTCTCTTTACACCCCCTTCTCCCGCATCGTTCTTTTTCCCCGGGGCTCACTGGGGTCTCTGAAGAAGGGATTAGAGGGCCCAATGTTTGGGGCGTGGGGACTGTTACGCCGTCCCAAAGGGACAGAAAGGGGAAGAAAGCAAAGCAAAGGGCAGGAGAGGGGGTGGAGGTGGGGGGTGGGGGGTGGGGGTGGGGGAAGCACGGGGGGGGGGGGGGTTTAAAAGGATTTGGGGAGTTTTTTGGGGGAGTGTGGGGCGGGGGCGGGGGGGCGGGGGGAAGGGGGGGGGGGATAGCCGGGGGTTTGCTGATTTTTGATCACCCGGTCACTAGGGACAATGTCAAACGGTTCAAAACGCACACAACGACTCGGTGAAGAAGGGGGGGGGGGGATGGCGGGGGAAAGGGGGGGGGGGGGCGGGCAAGGGGCGGGGGGGGTTTAAGGGAGGCAGGGGGGGGGGTTGGGGTGGGGAAGGGTAGAGGGACGGGGGCCCAAAGGGGGAAATTTAAGAGAGAAAGCATGGGCGCCTCCCCACCCCCTCCCCTCCCCGACTCCCACCCTTACCCCCCCCTTTCCCATGAGTTTTTGCTTTTGGGAGGCGGAAAAAGTACCCTGGGCCCCTTTTTAAAAAAAAAAGTGCTGTGAAAAAAATTGCAGCTTAGTTTTCCCTTTTTTCTTTTTTGGAAGCAAACGTGCGCCAGGTTTTTTAAAACATAAATAAACATCTGCCCCATCCCTTCCTGCAACTTCCGGACATCACATTTCATCTGTATGAAAGAAAAAAAATGACCCTTAAGTTTGCATTTTGATAGCCCCATAACCCCTAGTTTGGCTCAGGGGCTTATTTTCTTTCTTTTTTTTTCCCATACAAGTACAGAAAAGGGTGCGGGGGGGGGGGGGGGGGGGGGGGGGGGGGGGGGGGGGGGGGGGGGGGGGGGGGGGGGCGGAGGCGGGGAAAAGGGGTTAACCTTTTCCCCGGGTTTGACGGAACCAGCGAGATCAGGTTCGAACCTCCCTTTTGCAATGCTGCTCCCTCGTGTTAGTCTGTCTCCCTTTTGTCTGTTTTTTATGTCTAACTGTCTACATTTCTACCCAATTCTTTTCTTTTTTTGTCTATCTGTCTGTCTATTTTTTCTATTTTTGTCTGTCAAACTATTTTAAAATGCCTCCTCCCTTCTCTCTCCTCTCTCTCTCTCTCCCCTTTTTTCGTTTTTTCTCTCCCCTCTCTCTCTCTCTCTCTCAATATTCTCCCATCCCACCCCCGAAGACTTGACAGTTGTCAAATTTTCCAAACGCATGACGCCGAGTTACAGTCACGGAAGGTTTGATGAAAAAAATCCCCCCTCCCCCCCCCGTTACTTCACTTTTCAACGACAAAGCTACACGGGCAGGGGGTTTTGGGTCCGAGAGGTAAAGCATTTGAAACAGAAAGCAAATTGTCGAGAACGGAAACACTGGGTTCCAGGTTCGATTCCCCCCATGGGGCGAAATTTTCTCATTTCCCCTTAAAGTTGGATTCTTGAAAAAGAAAAACGGGTTACGCCCAACATCCCTCTATTAACTAAAAGGGTTAATAAAGGACACACACAGATCACAAAAGCAACGTGATGGAAGATTAAATTTAAAAGTCGAAAAAACGCTTTTACTAATGAGGCTTTTTTCCCTAAATTGTGCGGGGGGGTTGGAAGAAAAAAGGAATGTTACGGGGACCTCACCCCTTTAGACTGTGCAAGAACACCATCAGAGGGGCATGAAAACGTTTGCACGCTTTACACACGGAGGGGCCCCACCAAAGACTTCTAAACCACATGGGGGGCATCCCATAATCTCCCTACAGTCCCCAGGGGAAAGGATCTAAAGAAAACCAGTTGGCCATAAAATTTCCCCGGGGCCATCGCCATACATTCCCCGCTTTCCCCCCCGACACGTCCTGAAGTGGGTTTCGACAAAAAAACCAAAAATTTTGGGGTAACTCGTGCCCCCTTTTTTTAAATTAATACAGGCCCAAAACTCCGAACAAAATGCGTTTACGACATCAAAATCCCCTGGCAGAACTGACAGCACGGGCACACCCCCAAAAAAACAAGGAGACTTCCCTTTTAAAAGGGGTCTTCCAAGTTTGTCTGCTTTATTTTTGTATCCGACAGATCTACACTAAAAACACCCAGAAAAATTTGAACAACACAAATTAACGTTTATTAAAAGACAGGCACAGTTTTTTAAAAAAAAAAATGAATATAGCCCAAACAAACACACGGACGAACAGAAACAAAAAACAGGTCCCCCGGGGTTTTAAATTTTGGGTTTTTAAAAGAAAAATCTTAAATGAGGCAGAAAAAACAGAAAAACAAAAAAAACAACAAGAAGGGTAACCTTGCTCCCACGATAAAGGGATTTACACACCCAAAAATCCAAAAACGAATGCGCTTACAATACCGTATTGCCAAGCAAAAATGAAAAAACAAAAGGCAGAAAAAGGAGAATATTTTTCCGTTTAAAAAGCAAAAAAGAAACTGGGCCCTAAAACGACCCCACTTATACCCGGGTAAAAATTTCTTACCAGTTAAACCTATGCCCACCCATTGAAGGGCCCTGCATCATTCATGTAAAACTCCAGTACAAACCCCACAAACGCTGAAGCATTTAAAACCATTCTACAGAAGCTGGACAGCCCCCCAAGAAAAATTTGTAAAAGAAAAAGAAAAAAAGAAAAAAAGAAACAAAAACAAAGAAAGCAATTTTTCCTCGTCATTTTGGGAGAGGGGGAGGACAGGGAGGGAAAACCAAAATAGGCCCGGGAAGCATATGATCACGGGGACCTTTGGGGGCATGAGAGACCCTTGCAAGGGGGCTGCAGCTTTTAGAGTTTGCCGGGCAGCCACGAAATGACCTGACCAAAAACCCTTCCCACAAAAAGTGTCTTCCAAGGGCCCGGGGACCACCCCCCCGTGGGAAGACCCCACAACCACACTGACTAAAGTCCTCGTCCTTTTGGGAAGAAGGGTTTAAGTTTTTGTGTTTTCCCCGGTTTTAAGGTTTTAAAAAATACGGTTTTTAAAAAAAACTTCAGTGGCCCGCCAAAAAAGAAAAGGGTTTGGTTCTCCCCCTGTGTTTTTTGAGTTTTTTCCGGCTGCCAAAGAATGAAAACAAAAAACCCACAAAACCCATTCTTAGTCCAAAAATTTGACCAGCTGTCAGCAAAACTGAAAAAAAAACCTCCCAAAAACCCATTCTTAGTCCAAATTTTACCAGGGTGTCAGCAAAACGAACAAAACCAAAAAAACCGATTCTTATCCAACTTTGACCAGCTGTCAGCAAAAAATGAACAAAAACCCACAAAACCGATTCTTAGTCCCAAATTTGACCAGCTGCAAAAAAAAACTGAACAAAACCTACAAAAATGATCTTAGCCAAATTTTTGTCGCAGTACAAAATTTAACCTGCAAAATCGTTTTTTTTCCCCCAGCCAAACTTTGCCCGGGTGTCCTCAAAATAAAGCAAAATATGCAAAACCCGATTTTAGCGAAATCGCTTTTGTCGGGGGTAAGAAAATTAAGCAAAATCGACAAAACCCATGTAGTCCAACTTTGTCTGCCCGTCAGAAAAAAAAAACAAAATCGTAAAAATCGGGTTTTTTTTTGTCAAAGTTTTTCCGGTTTTTCAGAAAATTTAAACAAAATTTTGTAAAATCGATTTAGTCAAAGTTTTTTTCCGGGTTTCCCTAAAAAAAAAGCAAAATCTATAAAAATCGATTTTTGGGCCAAATTTTTTCCCGGGTTTTCAGAAAAGTAATTAAAACTGTAAAAAACGAAATTTTTTCCCAAAATTTGTCCGGTTTTCAGAAAATTTTAAACAAAAACTGTAAAAATCGTTTTAGTCAAATTTTGTCCGGCTGTCCGAAAAAAAATAAGCAAAATCCCATATAAATCGTTTTAGGGCCCAAAAATTTTTCCGGGGTTCGCGAAAATTTAAAAAAAAATCTACAAAACTGGTTTTAGCTAAAGTTTTTTCCGGCCCCATTAAATCAAGCAAAATGGGAAAGGAAACCCATAAATTTTCAAACTTTGTCCGCCCGTCCCGAAAATTAATCAAAATCAAAAAAAACAAAATTTTTGCCAAACTTTGCCACTGTCCCGCAAAAACAAACTAAATCAACAAAACCGATTTTAGCCAAACTTTAACCCGGCTGTCACTAAATCAAACAAAATCTGCAAAAACCCAAATTTTTGGCAAACTTCGTCCGGAAATGTCGGCAAAATTTAAAAAAAAACATACAAAAAAAATTTTTGCTAAACTTTGTCCCGGGGTGTCAGCTAAATTTAAAAACATATCCAAAACCGTTTCAGCGAAAAAAGCTTGCCCCCCAACTGCAGAAAAAAGAAAAAAAAAGAAATTTATCAAACTTTGTCCGGGTTTCCGCAAAGTGTCCAAATTCTACAAAACCGATTTCACCAATAAATTTTCGTGCTCTCCGCAAAATTAAAAAAAATCACAAAAACCGATTTCAATCAAACTTTTTCCGGCTGTCTGGGAAATTAAGCAAAAATTTAAAAACAATAGATTTTAGTCCAAGTTTATAGAAAGGTGAAATGTTGGCCCCCAAAACGAACCCAAAGAATTTGGTACAGATCCGATCGAAGGCAGAACCATCAATTTTTTTTCCTGTCTTTGACATTTTTAAGCAGGGGATTTTTCGATATTTTTCCCTAAAATTTCCCCAAGCAACAATCCAAAGATTTTTTAATGGGGAAAAACATTTTTGCTTGTTTCCCCCTTTTCTTTTATACACTAACTTAGAAACTTTGGTGGGGGATGCGAATTAAAAAGCCACATTCATTTAAGAATTTCCACAGGCCTCTCCGGGGTTTTCCCAAAAAGCTAAAAGTCAGCAAAAAATGCTACAAACCTAGCAGCACTAAAAATTTTTTGTGCTGGGATATATTTTTTACATTCTGTTTTGTGACCCCCCATAAAAAGGTTTACCTCACTTTTTTGACATATAAATGTTCCCTGGGGAAATTTACTTTTTCTTCAGACCCGGTGGGGTTGTGTCTTTGTATGCGTTTTCAGGTGACTGAAATTTTAATTTAACTTTCGGAGGGCAAATTTTAAAAGGTATTAAAAAAAATCCCCCAGATAACATAGACAAACGAAATTAAAAGCACAAAACACGACCGTTTTTTAACCCCTTTGGGCTTCTTCAGGCAAGATAACAACATTTAGGACAACGGAAATGAAGAACGAACAAGGAAAGTTATTTGCCTTTTTTCATTTTCGTTTCCCTGAAATGGGGTTTTTTGTCTTGCCTGAAGAAGACCAAAGGTCAAACACGTTTTTGGGTTTGTCCCTTTTGATTCGTTTGTCCAAGTTAAACTGGCAGAGTTTTTTCCAAATACCTTTCCAAAATTTTGTTTAAAATTTTTGCCCGTAAATCACCTCACTTTCGCAAATAACTTTCCAAAAATGATCATTGCAGGGGGGAGGTGAGGCAAAAACTAAAAATAACGAAAACCCAAAAGTAATTTTAACACTTTTATTTTGTTTTTCAATCCCTCTTCCTTCCCCCTCCTCCTCCTCCTCCTCCTCCTCTCCCCGCCCTCCCATCCCCCTTAAAACCCCCCCTTAAGAATACCCCCTTTAAATCACTTGCATCGTGAGTGAGGACTTGTCCACCTCGGCCTGTTTTTTCCCCGTTTTCCCCCCACAATTTTTTCACATTGGGTTCCATTCTTTTTCTTGCTTTTTGGTTTCCCCCCCTGCGGTCTCGGCTTAGGTTTTTTAAGGGGGCCGAGGGTTCAGGAGGGTTTCCTCCCTTGGGGCCTTTTTTGGGGCTGTTGGGCCGCGGGGATTGGGCCCTGAAAAAAATTGGGGAAAAAATAGGGGGAAAAAAGGTTTTTTTGGGGGGGCCCCCGCCCGGGGGGCCGGGGGGGGGGGGTTGGGGGGGCCCCCGGCCCGGGGGCCGACGGGGGCCGGGCGGTTTGGGGGGGGTCCGGACCGGGTGGCCGGGGAAAAAAGGGTCCGTGTGCGGGGCGGGGGGGGGGGGGGGGTGGGGGGGGGGGGGGGGGGGGGGGGAGGGGGGTGGGGTCTCCCCCTTTTCCGGTTAAAAAAGGGCCCCCGGGGGGGCGCGCCAGGGGACGGGTTGGGGTCGGGCCCCCGGACCCTCCGGGGGGGGCCCCGGGGCGGGGGAAAACCCCTTGGCCCGGCCGACGGTTTCGGGGGCCGGGGCCGGCCGGAGCCGGTTTGGGGGGGGGGGCCGGGCCGCGAAAGGGTTTCACCCCGGGCCTTTTTTGGGCGGTCGGGTCCGGCCTTTTTTTTGGCCGGGGGGGTTCCGGCCGGCCCGGGGGGTTTTCGGCCGGGGTTTGTGGTTTTTGAAAGGGGGGGTGGTGGGGGGGGTGGGGGTTGGGGGGGTTTTTGGGTGGGTTTTTTTGGTGGGGGGGCGCGCCGCCGGCCCGGGGCGGGGGAAAGGGTCCGCCCCCCCCCCCCCCCCCCCCAAAAACCCGGGGGCGGCGGTTTGGGGGCGGGCCCTTGGGGGGGCCGGGGCGCCTTTTGGGGGAAAAAAAAAAAGGGGGGTTTTTTTGCCCGTTTCCATTTTCGGAAAGGAGGCCCCGGGAAAGGGGCCTCGGCGGGCAAAAAAAAATGCCGGGGTTCCAAACTTGGTTGGGTTGGGATGGGAAAGGGGATCTAAAAACCCAGTGATAAAAAAAAAATTTGGGCCGGGTTGGGGGGTTTGGGTTTTTTGGGGTTTTGGGTGGTTTTTTTTTGTTGTTTTTTTGGTTTTTTTTTTTGGGTTGTTTTTTCCTTCCCTCCTCAAAAATGCTTGGGGAAAGGGTTTCCCCCCCCCCCCCCCCCCCAACCACAAAAAAACCCCCCAAAAGGGAGCAAAAATAAAAATTCTTTTATCTTCTCTTTCTTCCTTTTCTCTTCTTTTCTCAAATTTTTAAAAAAAACCAAAAAAATTTCGGGGTTCATTTGTTCCTAAAACATTAAATTTGCCAATTTTTCTTTTTACGATTTCCCTTTTTGGGAAAAGAAAAAAAAAAATTTTTTTGGTTTTAAAAACTTTGGGGGGGGGTTGAAAAAAAAATTTTTTTCCAGGGAAAACAGAAAAATTTACCATTTACCTAATTTTCCCCGTTTTAAACCTTTTTTAAATAAAAAAATTTGCTTTTTCTTGAAAAGTTTTTTTTCTGTTTAAAAAGGGGGAAAGCCCCGGGGGGGGGGGGGGTTTTTAAAAAACCCGGGTTTTAAAAGATTCTTTTAATTTTCCTTCCCCCAAATTTTAAAACTTTAATCCCCCAAACCCAAAACCCCCCCGGGGCCCCCCCCATTTTTTTTCCTTTTTCCCTTTTTTTCCCCCCACCCCCCCCCCAAACTTTTAAAAAAAATTTTTCCCCACCAAAAACCCCCCAACACACAAAAAACCCCCGGGAGAAGAAAAACCAAAAAACCAAAACCCCAAAAAAAAAACCCCTTTCCCCCAAAAAGGGAAACCCCCCCCCCCCCCCTTTTTTTTTTTCCCCCCCCCCCCCCCCTTTTTTTATAAGGGGAAAAAACCCCCAGAACAGGGTTTTGGAACGTTGGATGTCCGGGTTGGGGGCCCTTTTGCGGTTAAAAAGCTTTTTTTTCTTTTAAAAAATTTTGCCTCTTTGGGAAATCTTCGGGGTTTTAAATTTAAAAAAAATTTTTTTTTTTTTCCTTTTTCTTTTCCAAAAAAATTTCCCCCAATTCGGGGAGAATTTGGTTTTTAAAATCAAAAAAGGGTTTTAATGTAAATTTAAAACCCCCCCTGTTT
>JAMYXO010006859.1:0-12940 GCA_033310375.1 Conus canariensis | reverse complement strand
GGATTCACCGAAAGGGGGAGAGAATGATGAATCCATCGGTGCTCAACCAATCATGACTGCAAATCCCAAACGGACTATGAACATGGACCAAATGGAATATCCATGTGTCTGTGGAAAGCGTTTCGCTACCACCCGTGGCATGAAGATCCACAGAACAAAGATGGGATGTGTGAAGACTCATCTGAATGAGCAGCAGCGCACTGCATCAGCAGATAAGACGTCGGAAGACCAAGGCCAGGATTTAAACCACAGTGCCAAGGACATCCACGCTGTTGGTTCGGATGAGGAATTTGCACAGGCCCTCGATGCCAGGCGCCTGAAACTCAACCTGCCACGAGCAAACGAAACTGAAGATTGGGAGAAACTGGATGCAAAAATCGTCCAAAGACTCGATGCACTGATAGGGAAAAGCACCCTGGAACACAAACTAGCCACATATGGGGACATTGTGTATGCCACATGTAGAGACGCCTATGGAGCAAAACTACCCAAAGAGAAAACACCTCCAAAGAAATCCAGACGCCAAGGATCTGGTCAAGGAGGAACAAAAGTGAACTTCATAAGGCTTAATTTCCCTACAAATATCAGGTGTCCCTGTGGCTCAGTGGTTAAAGCGCGAGTCATTAAGTGGAAAATGAGCATGTCCAGAGGGTCATGGGTTCGAATCCCAGCCATGGCTCGTCCCAAGATGGGAAAAAAAAAGGGGCAGCAGAGGGACATCCGGAGTCATGAACCGGGTGTGGCCCAACCCCCCTAGAGTGTCAGGAGATAAGGGCCGAAACACTTGCTTGAAGGGGGCTTCTCTTCTGAGGACTCTCTGCTGCCACGCTCTCCACGAGTTTCTTTCTACTGATGCATGGGTAAACCATTGACTTCCGGGAATAGGCCGGAGGACGTCCGGGAAAGACCGGAGGACACTGGGAAAGACCAGAACCAAGGGCTCTGTGGGCTGGCTCCCCACTTTGCCTTAAACATGTGGCTACTAAAAATAAAAGGAAAAGATGCTCCCAGGATTCACCGAAAGGGGGAGAGAATGATGAATCCATCGGTGCTCAACCAATCATGACTGCAAATCCCAAACGGACTATGAACATGGACCAAATGGAATATCCATGTGTCTGTGGAAAGCGTTTCGCTACCACCCGTGGCATGAAGATCCACAGAACAAAGATGGGATGTGTGAAGACTCATCTGAATGAGCAGCAGCGCACTGCATCAGCAGATAAGACGTCGGAAGACCAAGGCCAGGATTTAAACCACAGTGCCAAGGACATCCACGCTGTTGGTTCGGATGAGGAATTTGCACAGGCCCTCGATGCCAGGCGCCTGAAACTCAACCTGCCACGAGCAAACGAAACTGAAGATTGGGAGAAACTGGATGCAAAAATCGTCCAAAGACTCGATGCACTGATAGGGAAAAGCACCCTGGAACACAAACTAGCCACATATGGGGACATTGTGTATGCCACATGTAGAGACGCCTATGGAGCAAAACTACCCAAAGAGAAAACACCTCCAAAGAAATCCAGACGCCAAGGATCTGGTCAAGGAGGAACAAAAGTGAACTTCATAAGGCTTAATTTCCCTACAAATATCAGGTGTCCCTGTGGCTCAGTGGTTAAAGCGCGAGTCATTAAGTGGAAAATGAGCATGTCCAGAGGGTCATGGGTTCGAATCCCAGCCATGGCTCGTCCCAAGATGGGAAAAAAAAGGGGCAGCAGAGGGACATCCGGAGTCATGAACCGGGTGTGGCCCAACCCCCCTAGAGTGTCAGGAGATAAGGGCCGAAACACTTGCTTGAAGGGGGCTTCTCTTCTGAGGACTCTCTGCTGCCACGCTCTCCACGAGTTTCTTTCTACTGATGCATGGGTAAACCATTGACTTCCGGGAATAGGCCGGAGGACGTCCGGGAAAGACCGGAGGACACTGGGAAAGACCAGAACCAAGGGCTCTGTGGGCTGGCTCCCCACTTTGCCTTAAACATGTGGCTACTAAAAATAAAAGGAAAAGATGCTCCCAGGATTCACCGAAAGGGGGAGAGAATGATGAATCCATCGGTGCTCAACCAATCATGACTGCAAATCCCAAACGGACTATGAACATGGACCAAATGGAATATCCATGTGTCTGTGGAAAGCGTTTCGCTACCACCCGTGGCATGAAGATCCACAGAACAAAGATGGGATGTGTGAAGACTCATCTGAATGAGCAGCAGCGCACTGCATCAGCAGATAAGACGTCGGAAGACCAAGGCCAGGATTTAAACCACAGTGCCAAGGACATCCACGCTGTTGGTTCGGATGAGGAATTTGCACAGGCCCTCGATGCCAGGCGCCTGAAACTCAACCTGCCACGAGCAAACGAAACTGAAGATTGGGAGAAACTGGATGCAAAAATCGTCCAAAGACTCGATGCACTGATAGGGAAAAGCACCCTGGAACACAAACTAGCCACATATGGGGACATTGTGTATGCCACATGTAGAGACGCCTATGGAGCAAAACTACCCAAAGAGAAAACACCTCCAAAGAAATCCAGACGCCAAGGATCTGGTCAAGGAGGAACAAAAGTGAACTTCATAAGGCTTAATTTCCCTACAAATATCAGGTGTCCCTGTGGCTCAGTGGTTAAAGCGCGAGTCATTAAGTGGAAAATGAGCATGTCCAGAGGGTCATGGGTTCGAATCCCAGCCATGGCTCGTCCCAAGATGGGAAAAAAAAGGGGCAGCAGAGGGACATCCGGAGTCATGAACCGGGTGTGGCCCAACCCCCCTAGAGTGTCAGGAGATAAGGGCCGAAACACTTGCTTGAAGGGGGCTTCTCTTCTGAGGACTCTCTGCTGCCACGCTCTCCACGAGTTTCTTTCTACTGATGCATGGGTAAACATTGACTTCCGGGAATAGGCCGGAGACGTCCGGAAAAGACCGAGGACACTGGAAAGACCAAACCAAGGGCTCTGTGGGCTGGCTCCCACTTTGCCTTAAACATGTGGCTACTAAAAATAAAAAGGAAAAGATGCTCCCAGGATTACCGAAAGGGGAGGAGAATGATGAATCCATCGGTGCTCAACCAATCATGACTGCAATCCCAAACGGACTATGAACATGGACCAAATGGAATATCCAGTGTCTGTGGAAAGCGTTTCGCTACCACCGTGGCATGAAGATCACAGAACAAAGATGGGATGTGTGAAGATTCTGAATGAGCAGCAGCGCACTCATCAAGCAGATAAACGTCGGAAGAACCAAGGCCAGATTTAAACCACAGTGCCAAGGACATCCACGCGTTGGTTCGGATGAGGAATTTGCACAGGCCCTCGATGCCAGGCGCCTGAAAACTCAACCTGCCCTAGAGCAAACGAAACTGAAGATGGGAGAAAACTGGTTCAAAAATCGTCCAAAGACTCGATGCACTGATAGGGAAAAGCACCCTGGAACACAAACTAGCCCCATATGGGGACATTGTGTATGCCACATGTAGAGACGCCTATGGAGCAAAACTACCCAAAGAGAAAACACCTCCAAAGAAATCCAGACGCCAAGGATCTGGTCAAGGAGGAACAAAAGTGAACTTCATAAGGCTTAATTTCCCTACAAATATCAGGTGTCCCTGTGGCTCAGTGGTTAAAGCGCGAGTCATTAAGTGGAAAATGAGCATGTCCAGAGGGTCATGGGTTCGAATCCCAGCCATGGCTCGTCCCAAGATGGGAAAAAAAAAGGGGCAGCAGAGGGACATCCGGAGTCATGAACCGGGTGTGGCCCAACCCCCCTAGAGTGTCAGGAGATAAGGGCCGAAACACTTGCTTGAAGGGGGCTTCTCTTCTGAGGACTCTCTGCTGCCACGCTCTCCACGAGTTTCTTTCTACTATATATATATATATATATATATATATATATATATATATATATAATGCCATACAATATCACACGCATATATATATATATATATATATATATATATATATAAAATGCCATACAATATCATTATATATATATATATATATATATATATATATATGTATAATGCCATACAATATCATATATATATAGATAATTCTTCCATCATTATAGTGATGACTAAGCAAAGATTTGAAGAAAAAAAAAAGGGGGGGGGGGGGGTTGAAGATGAAGAAAATGTATATTATATGAAAACCCTTCGCTAGTTGCATGAGGGAACCATCACAATCCCTCTTGAAGGCAGATAGATCTATATGTATTGCCTGCTCCTAGGCCTTTCGTTCGCTGGATCGGACTCATCAGTGAAACACGGCTGATTGTATCTGTGCTCTTGGCGTCAAATAGAGACACACCACAGTCTGTAATTCTGTGGTGTTCGCACCACCAAGGGTTCAAAAACGAACCCAACAGCAGTCAGCGAAAGGTTGTAAATAAAACAAAACGAGAGTGTGGAGAGGAAAAAAGTTGCTGAAAAAGTAAAAGCATTATGCAAACAGTATAAAATGTAGGGGACACTCTTTGAGCCTATGCTTGAGGATCCATTTAAGGATGCAAGGGAGATCAAAAGCTATGGAACAGTCTGAGTGGTCAGCTCTGCTGTTCAATAACCCAAGCATTGTCAGCGGCTAAGAATTGTGCAGAACAACCTTTACTTGGATCTCCTAAGAGATGTTATCGCCCACTGATGAATGCTGAACAATTAAGTAGTGGGGGAAAACAAGTGCAGGTTAACAATTCTTCCATTATAGTGATGACTTAGCAAAGATTTGAAAAAAAAAAAAAATGGGGGGGGGGGGGGGGGGTTGAAGATGAAGAAAATACAGAACTAGCCATATTGCCTGCTCCCAGGCCTTTCGCCTACAGGATTGGACTCATCAGGGAGGCACAGCTGATTGTGTCTGTGCTCCCTTGGCATCATCAAATAGACATACCACAATCTACAATTCCGTGGTATTCTCACCACCAAAGGTTCAAAAAGGGAATCCAAAAGCACCCCAAAAGCATTTTTTTTAATGGTAATCGTTGACATGGAAATCCTTCGCAAACTCAACAAACAATGCTCCACAGAATGCATTTTCATTGATTTTTATGTGTCAGTAGCCCTAGTAAGTTTTTTTTAGCACACCAGCTACTGTGGCAAAGTGGTTAGTGTTTATAGGGTCCAGTGGACTACTAGGAGCCAAATCAGGACCTCAGCTATCATATCTGCTGAGTCTCTAGATACAAATACCCACACTAGCATTAACACATCGCTTAAAATTTTTGAGGACAAAAGCACAATTATCTGTTCAACTCCAACGACACCTATATACATTATTAAAACACTATGATTTATAAAATAAGTTTACCTCTTTCAAAAAAGAAAAAATAACATCTACTGAAATCTCACAAAAAGAACTGATAAATCACTGGTGGAAAAGAACTTCTCTCCGATACACATCAAATCAGCACATTCTGTCAAAAAATGATTAACACTGAACAAGCTGTCACATGCAACACACCATGGGGGGTCTTCTCTTCTGAGTATCCAACTGTGCGTTATATAGCTGTGCCCAATATGTAACCGTGACAAAACCGATTCCTCTTTACGGTTACGTACCACTGATGGGAAAGGATTGGTTAAATCTGGGCAAATTTTAAACAATTTATTATGAATTTGATTAGACCATTCACTCTGCCACAGTTCACGACAATACAAACTAGATTTATGACGTAGATCTGAGCGAGGAACAAACTGCACAGGCCTCCTGGAAAGACTTGCACCGAGAGCTTGTTTGGCTGCTTTGTCCACCACTGAGTTACCATAGATTCCCATGTGGCTGGGGACCCACAAGAAAACTATATGCTTTCCCGAAGAGACAAGCTGAGTATGAAGATCATGAATATCAGCCAAAACTGGATGTGAAACTTCTCTTGTCGATAAAGCCGACAGTGCCGACAATGAATCCGATAAAATAAGGAAATCGTTCTGATCTGACCTGGACACCGCACTGAGGGCCAGATTTAAAGCCTTCAGTTCAGCAGTATAAACAGACGACCAATCCCGCAATCTTAACAAAGTAGGCTCCTGAAAATTGTTATCACACACAATGGCAGCTGCAGCCCTCTCACCTTTTTTTTAGAACCATCCAAGATAAAGTTGTTTATATGCAGCACTCGAGGTGACCTCCTTTCGAAATTGAGTTAAATATAAATTAATCTCTGGATTGGCGACTTTCCAGGGAGGTACATCAGTCTGTAATGGACCGTCATCAACAGCATCAAGGTCAATGCCAGCTGCCCCGAAGTGGGGCAAAATACGAATACCCAGTGGAGGAATCTCATTTGGCTTTAGATCATATTTGGCTCTAAAAGGCGGGTTCATGACAATATCATAGGCAGGGTTTTCTGGATTAGCCCTCAGTTTCAGATAGTAATTCATGGAAAGACACAACCTCCTTAGCTCCTGAGGGTGTTCACCAGATTCAACATACAAACTCTCTTTTGGAGATGTGCGAAGTGCTCCCAGAGCAATCCGCAGTCCTTGATGAATTGGATCAAGAGCTTTGAGGTAAGACTTTCGTGCAGAACCATATACAACACAACCATAATCTAGCTTTGGTCTCACCAAAGCCCGATACAATCGCAACAAAGTTCGCTTGTCTGCACCCCAATCAGTGTGACTAATAACCTTCAAAACATTCAAACCTGACTGGCAAGATTGTTTAATGTACTTAATGTGAGGCAAAAAAGAAAGCTTACTATCAAAAATAACCCCCAAAATTTCACTTGTTTGGAAACTTAAATTACCTGACCATTGAGACTGATAGCTGGTTCTAAGACCTGAGATCTTTTCCTATGGAAATGAATACACTCTGTCTTAGTAGCTGAAAACTTAAATCCATTTTCAGTAACCCACTGCTGAACACGATTAACATACAACTGAAGTTGACGCTCAGCTGCAGCCAAAGTTTTCCCCTTGGCAGAGATGGAGAAGTCATCAACAAACAATGACTTATCAATTCCAGACTTTACTGACTGAACGATGTTATTAATCTTGAGATTGAACAGAAGTGGAGAAAGGATGCTACCCTGAGGGACACCCATCTCCTGCTCAAAAGAATCCGAAAAGGTCGAATGAAGTCTAACACTGAAATGCCTGTTAGACAAAAAATTAGCAATAAACATTGGTAAATTACCTTTGAAATCAAGTGCCTTCAAGTCCTGAAGAATTCCATGCCTCCATGTTGTGTCATAAGCTTTTTCTAAATCAAAAAGAATAGAAACTACATGTTCTCCATTAATCAAAGCATTCCTGATAAAAGACTCATATTGAACCAGGTGGTCAGCAGTACTGCGGTTGTTCTGAAATCCACACTGGGAAACATCTAAGGCCCCCTGACATTCTAACTGCCATAACAATCGAGAATATACCATTCTCTCCATAGTTGTACATAAGCAACTAGTGAGAGCTATAGGACGATAGTTGTTAGGATCCGAATGATCTTTCCCTGGTTTAGGAATAGGGATAACAACCGCCTCTCTCCAAGAAGGTGGAAAATACCCTGAACACCAACCATGATTAAACAGAGACAACACCACCTTTAAACCCTCAGCTGGCAAATGTTGAATAAATTGATAATGAATGTCATCTGGTCCAGGAGCCGAGTTGTTGGCTTTCAAAATGGCGTCCTTTAACTCATCCATGCTGAAAACGCAGTTGTAATCCTCAGAACTATCTGGCACGAAGGAACAAGATTTTGACTCCACTGATCTTTTGATACGCTGGAATTCCTTGCAATAATGATCAGCTGACGAATTTTGACGGATAGTAACAGCTAACAAGTTAGCAACCTCCTTTTTATTAGTAATAATCGATCCGTTTACTTGCAAACATTTTATAACTGGTGTAACCGACTTTCCCTTAATCTTACGGATTAGTTTCCAGACTTTCCTTGAATTGACCTTAAAGGACAGATTTGAACAAATTTGTTCCAAGATTCTTTCTTCTTAGTTTTAAAAGTATACCGACACTTAGCCCTACACGCCTGATGTTTAACTTTGTTCCCCACCATAGGAAACCTAGCAAAAAGTCTTTAAGCACCCTTTCTCTTACCCTTCAAAGTTTTGCACTCTTTTTCATACCAAGGGGTCTTATCATTTGGTTTATCACGGGACTTGGGAATAGCTTCCTTAGCACTCTCTACAATTACTTTAGTGAACTGCAAAACAGGATCATCATAACTCTCCAACAGATTCATAGGCGAAGTGGTTAGCGCCACAGACTCCCGACTGGGAGTCATGTGGGATTTTTCTGCTCCAACTAGCTCCTACCCAGAATTGTGTTTACTGTGGGCTCAGTTGGGAAGACTGGGACCACACAGTCGAGTTTCATCCACTTAATGGATGCGTCTCTGAGAGTGTTGCTCAAATTTCCTGACCAACACTGCAGGTGTCTGTATCTCTTGGGCCTGATTGATGCCGGGATATATTATTAAAGGAAGCGTAGAGTACAGCCCTGTCATGCAGTCTCAGACCAGAATAGAAATCTGTAGCATCATCTTAATCGTCCTCATCGATCAGCATAAAAAATAGTCTGAAATTCTGGGGGAATGGAGTGGGAAGAGGAGACAGGTGAGGAAGAGAATAAAGAATGACTCTGGACAAGACATCATAGGGGCAGGAAGAAAACGGGACAGACAGAGAAGAACGGCAACTGGAGTAGATGCAAATGTAAGAGGATCCACATGAATTTGGAAAGAACCTGAGGATGGTGGGTAGTGGAACAGTCATGAGAGTGGCAAAATGTTGGAGTTGGTATGGAAAGGCAATGCAACAGAAGGCAAGTTTATGAAAATCAGGAGCCAGCAAAGAGTGAGATCTGGTTTTGAGTACAAGTCAAACAGAATGAAAGAAAAGTCGCAGGCGTTAAAAAAATGGAGGTTAACAATGCAAAAAGAAAATGATAGAAATAGGGAAGTGTGAGAAACTGAATGCATTCAACATAAGTTGAGGTAGAAACATGGGGAGTGGTGATAATGCACAAAGTGGGAAAGAATGGAATGAATAGTTCACTACAAAGGTATGAACACCTGAGATTCGGAGGAGAAAAGGGAAGGATGAAAACTTAACACAGAATGTCTTGCATGTCTGTAAACAAGTAGTAAAATGGAAAGAAGGTGGTTGGAAAAGACCAGACATAAACAGGAAATTAAGCACCGTTCAGTTTACATTTACAGTCTGGGTGGCCACGGAAGCAAAATGCAATGGAAAGCATGTTTGTTTCAGGCAGGAACTGATGTGGATGCAAAGCTGATATTGCAGCAGAAGGGATGGTGAACATGGTCAAACTTGACTGTTGAAATCAGAAGGAAATGCCAACGATGAACTCTGAAGGACACATAACAGGAAAAGAGTGAAACCTTGCCAACAACATAAACAGCCATGAGAACTGTAGAGGTGGGGAAAACAGAAGTTATAGATGGTAAGGGGGGTTACAACAAAAGTATGCATATGGAGAAGCGTAAGATTAAGACAAGGAGACTGAAAAGAGATGAATGAAAAAAAAAAATTGCAGGCATAAAAAAAATGGAAGTTAACAATGTAAAAAAAAAAGTTATAGAAATGGGGAAGTGTGAGAGACTGAATGGATTCAATATAAGTTGAGGTAGAAACAGGGGAGTGGTGATACTGCACAATGTAAGTGGGAGGGAATGGAATGAAGAGTTTACTAGAAAGGCATGAACACCAGAGATTCGGAAGAGAAAAGGGAAAGATGAAAACTTAACACAGAATGTCTTGCATGTCTGTAAACAAGTAGTAAAATGGAAAGAAGGTGGTTGGAAAAGACCAGACATAAACAGGAAATTAAGCACCGTTCAGTTTACATTTACAGTCTGGGTGGCCACGGAAGCAAAATACAGTGAAAAGCATGATTGTTTCAGGCAGGAGCTGATGCTGATGCAAAGCTGATATTGCCGTGAGCTGGGACTAAAGTGGTATGCCATCCTCTCCTCATTCCTAGCCAAATGTTACATAGGAGATAAACGGTGACAGCTTTGAATTCAAGATTCAAAATGGGTCCAAAAGATGAAGGTTCACAAAGTAAAGCAAAACTTTTGAGTTTTCAGAAGAACAAAATGGAACGGCGGCAGAAAGGTGGGAGGGGAGGTACTGCCATGGAGCTGGCAAATAAGTGGTGCGTCCAACACCCTAATTCCCAGCTCCATAGGGCTTACAAAAGGTGTGACAGTAATAAACACACCCCCTCCTCCCCCAAATGAAAGAAGCAGACTGCAACCTGTATAGTTTGGGAATACCGTTTCGCACATTTTTGTCATGTTTGTGACTTCGGAGAAGATAAATTTGCTGAAAAATCACGTGTCCATTTTCAAATAAAGCATTCATTTCTACTCTGTATTGTGTGTTTGGTAGTATTTTGTCTCCTAAACAGTGACAGCTTTGAATTCAAGATTCAAAATGGGTCCAAAACTTGAAGTTTGCAAATTAAAGCAAAACTTTGAGTTTTCATAACAACAAAATGGAACGGCAGCAGAAAGGTGGGAGGGGAGGTACTGCCATGGAGCTGGCAAATAAATGGTGTGCCCAACCACCTAATTCCCAGCTCCATAGGGCATACAAAAGGTGTGACGGTGATAAACACACCCCTTCTCCCCCAAATGAAAGAAGCAGACTGCAATCTGTATAGTTTGGGAATACCGTTTCGCACATTTTTGTCATGTTTGTGACTTCCTGAGAAGATAAATTTGCTGAAAAATCACATGTCCGTTTTTCTGTGTGTAAATAAAGCATTCATTTCTACTCTGTATTGTGTGTTTGGTGGTATTTTGTCTCCTAAACGGTGACAGCTTGAATTCAAGATTCAAAATGGGTCCAAAACGTGAAGATTTGCAAATTAAAGCAAAACTTTGAGTTTTCAGAACAAAATGGAACGGCGGCAGAAAGGTGGGAGGGGAGGTACTGCCATGGAGCTGGCAAATAAGTGGTGTGCCCAACCACCTAATTCCCAGCTCCATAGGGCATACAAAAGGTGTGACGGTGATAAACACACCCCCTCCTCCCCCCAAATGAAAGAAGCAGACTGCAATCTGTATAGTTTGGGAATACCGTTTCGCACATTTTTGTCATGTTTGCGACTTCCGGAGAAGATAAATTTGCTGAAAAATCACATGTCTGTTTTCTTCTGGTATCAAATAAAGCATTAATTTCCACTCTGTATTGTGTGTTTAGTGGTATTTTGGCTCCTAACACCGATAACAAAAAGATGTGAATATTTCAAAAAGTGACCTCAAGCTAAAAGGGACTTAACACTGAAGACCACATAATGTGTGGAAGAGAAAGGGGGCATATGTAGCAGAAGGGATAGTGAACATGGTCAAACTTGACTGTTGAAATCAGAAGGAAATGCCAAAGATGAACTCTGGAGGACACAGAACAGAAAAGAGTGAAACCTTGCCATTTGGATAAACAGCCATGAGAACTGGAGAAGTGGGGAAAAGAGAAGTTATAGATGGCAAGGGAGTGACAAGAAAAGTATGCGTATGGAGAAGTGCTAATACTGATAATAAAAAAAAAATGTCAGTATATCAAGAAGCAGGCAGAATATAAGGAGATAGAAATCTAAGGAAACCACCTTGAGCTAAAGAAAAAAAAAACCCAAGTAGTGCTGCATCAGGTAAGAATAGTAAGGTTTGCGATTTCTGGAAAGGGAACAATTAAAAAAATAAACATGAGACATTAGGTCAAAGAAAAACAGTTTTGTCAAAGGAGAAGTGGCAAACCGAATGCAAGTAAAAGAAAATGGGAAAGAATAATTTGGCTTACAGAACATTTGTGGGAAAGTGCCAATTTTGGGAGAACACATGAAAGGGATAGCTGGAAGGTCGACTGGAACACTGAAAAAAAATGCAGTAAAAGATTAGTGAAAGATGAGAAGCAGCAAAGGATGTAAAGCATAAAGTGGCATAACCACGATTACAAGAGGAACTGGAATGCAAATGGTTTTGAGCAGAATATGTTGGAACAGCTGTGGGAATGGTTGGTAAAATTGGAGAGAAGTAGAAGAGTGGATATTGACACATGTTTAGTTCAACGCGTCAACTGATAGAAAGGCAACAATACATTGCAAATAACCAGTGACCTCAAGCTCAAAGGGACTTAACAATGAAGACTGCATAATGTGTGAAGAGGAAGGAGGCAGAAGCAGCAGAAGGGATGGTGAACATGGTCAAACTTGACTGTTGAAATCAGAAGGAAATGCCAACGATAAACTCTGGAGGACACAGAACAGGAAAAGAGTGAAACCTTGCCAATGAGATAAACAGCCATGAGAGCTGGAGAAGTGGGGAAAACAGAAATTATAGATATAAGGGAGGTGACAACAAAAGTGTGTATGGAGAAGTGCAAGAATGAGACAAGGAGACTGAAAAGAGATGAGGAAGGGACTAGACTTGGAGGGTCTGTTGGCATGTTAATCTGAATAATGCGGATGGAATTCAATGGAAAGAAAAATGAAATACGAGATTAACTGGAAGAAGAAATGGAATAAAGATGTTTTGAACAGAGCTGCAGGAACTAGGGTTTATTCTCAATAAAAATCAGCACTTTCACCATGAACAGCACACACACACACGGTGTGACAGTGGCTAGGGGTGGTGGTTACGATAGAGATGGACGTAACAGGGAAGGCAGTCTATGAGCTCTTAAGATATGACAATAGGGGAGATAGTTAAGAATAGAAAGAGATGGCCATGGCAGTGAATGGAGCCAATGGCCTTAAAAGATAGGACCATGGATAGGGGTGGTTAGTTAGTTAGTTAGTTTGTGTTTATAGGGTCCAGCGGACTACTAGGAGCCAAATCAGGACCTCAGCTATCATATCTAAGTCTCTAGATACAAATACCCACACTAGTATTAACACATCGCTTAAAATTTATGAGGACAAAAGCACAATTATCTGTTCAACTCCGACGACACCTGTATACA
>JAMYXO010006858.1:0-12941 GCA_033310375.1 Conus canariensis | reverse complement strand
CTCCCCCCCCCCCCCCCCCAACCTCCCCCTCCCCATACACATACAGACAGACAGACAGACAGACAGACAGACAGACATATGCACACACACGCATACACACACATACACATGCACACACAACACACACACACACACACACACACACACACACACACACATACACACACACTCACACACACACACTCACACACACACACACACACACGCACACACACACACACACACACACACACACACACACACACACACATTTGCTGAAATATCTCTAAACACTCAGCTGCAATGCTAGAAAGTAAAATACTTCAGGCTAGTTGACATCAGAAACACATTACGACATTAATGAAGTGGATTTCCCCCAGATCCTCCGACCCAGACCACACTGCTGGCCGACACTGAAGTCAGTGTCATTGTCACCGAGACCGAGGCTGTGACCTTGGAGTGTCAGTCACGTGGTCGACCCACACCCCGCCTTGAGCTGCTTCAGAGAGGCGTGGTATTGGCCAGTGAAGATGGCGGCCAGCTGAGTCTGTCAGAGGAGATGAGTCATCTGGCCTACAGCTTCACTGCCAGGTGTAGCAACACAGGGACCTTCACCTGTCGTGCTGACAACGGTGTGGGCAATGACCAACAGACCTCGGTTCAACTCACCGTCCATTGTAAGTGTACCCTAAGACAATGAACAATAACGGGCACCCTTTGAATAAATACTTGTATACATACATATATACATAAATATATAGCATACCTATGTCTAGCGTGCATGTTTGTGTGTGCATGCATGCGCGCATGTGCGCGACCATGCATGCATGCGTATGTGTATCTGTGCGCTTGAAGTGTGTGTGTGTGTGTGTGTGTGTGTGTGTGTGTGTGTGTGTGTGTGTGTGTGACATGCGAACACACACACACACACACACACACACACACACACACACACACACACACACACACACACACACACACATACATAGAGAGAGAGAGAGAGAGAGAGAGAGAGAGAGAGAGAGAGAGAGAGAGATTTTGTCCCACCTCATATATTCACATGATCTCATACTCAACTTCTCATGCCTTTACCAACGTTTCTCTTTCAGTGTAAACTGAATTTGATTTTACGTTATTAAGATGTGCAGAATTGATTACAATGATAATGAGATACATCTTTGTGACATGCACACATACATTTCAGGGTTATGGAAATGAAGATGAAGTTGTAATAATTTCAGAGCGTTTTATTGCAGTGATTGTTCTAGTTCCTTTGATCTCTCTGTCCGTCTCTTTGTCTGTCCGTCTCTTTGTCTGTCTGTCTCTTTGTCTGTCTGTCTGTCTCTTGGTGTGTGTGTGTGTGTGTGTGTGTGTGCGTGTGTGTGTGTTTATATGCATGTTTACATGCGTGTGCTTGTGCAAAAGTGTATGTGCATAGATGTCTGCGTGCATGCATGCTTCTTTGTGTTTTGTGTGTCTGTGTGTGCATGTGGCCACATACTCAAAAACATGTGTAACGTATGTCATATTCAGTTGTTATGTATTGGCTGAAGGATTAGTTCAGTTCAGTTCAGTTCAGTTCAGTGGTTAATTTAATGTCTTTTCATCGCCAGATGGTATTAGACACTTGTTTAAAAAAAAAAAAAAAAACAACCAAAAACCAAAAACAAGAACAACAACAACACCTTCACACTCAACTTATCTAGTTCTGGCAAAGCCACATCTGATATGTGCATATGTACATAGTAAAATACCCTAGTGATACACAATGTTGTGATTTTTACAAAAATTTTGCAACCTGTGACTGCGAAATAATCATGGCAATTTCAGCAACACACAAACCATATAAGACAGTATTGACACTATCCAAGTTATTCATCTCAGTACCTTTCTCCTGAAAGAGCGAGGTCAACACTGAGCATTCAAACAAAAGATGACGCACAGAAATGTTTTCTCTGTCTACGCTGTCTATGCCGTCATGTGTAACGTCACTGTGGCTGAATGAAGTGTGTGCAGGGCCTTAAATCCTATGTTGACTGACTGTCATTGGCTGAATGAAGTGACTGCAGGGCCTTAAATCCTATGTTGACTGACTGTCATTGGCTGAATGAAGTGTGTGCAGGGCCTTAAATCCTGTGTTGACTGACTGTCATTGGCTGAATGAAGTGACTGCAGGGCCTTAAATCCTATGTTGACTGACTGTCATTGGCTGAATGAAGTGACGGCAGGGCCTTAAATCCTATGTTGACTGACTGTCATTGGCTGAATGAAGTGTGTGCAGGGCCTTAAATCCTATGTTGACTGACTGTCATTGGCTGAATGAAGTGTCTGCAGGGCCTTAAATCCTGTGTTGACTGACTGTCAGGCAAACCACGCTCCAGCAGTGCAGACCCAGTGATTCCCACAGTGAACTTCATCGACAAACCAGTCAGTGTGGCTTTCTCTCTGGAAGCTTTGCCCCTGCCAGACAGACACCGCTTCCAGTACCTTGGCAACACGCAGAGCTCTGACAGGAGCCAGCCTGTCCCAAACAGCATTGAGCTGAGTGTCACGTGCACCAACACCTACGCTGACTATGCGTCATGTGTAACGTCACTGTGGACAGAGTCAAATATTCAAGTGCAGAGGGGTTCTACACATACACTGCAGCCAATGATTTCGGTGAAGAGCGCTTTGTGTTCCGAGTCACACTGAGGGGTAAGGAGGGGTACTGTTACGTTGCCTTTTTCTTTGCTGCTTCTATCATTGGTCAGTCTGTTGTGTTCATTATAATGTGTAGTCATGATACTCGGACACACTGATGGTAGACTGCAGTTGGTCCAAGTGTTGAAAGTGGGAACTATAAAAGAAGCAGCTTCTGGTGACCAGAAACTGGAATCAACATCAACATGAATTGAAAATTAAAACAACCAAACAAAATAAACACACTCAATGTGCATTTGTGTTTTCATGAAGCCCACAGATAGCTTACACACACACACACACACACACACACACACACACACACACACACACACACACACATACACACACGTATACACATGAACACACACACACACACACACACACACACACACACACACACACACACACCACACGCATTTATCATGGAAATAATCAAAGATACATCTGGTTTCAGCAAGCAGTGAACAAGAAGAATCTTCTGTGAACACTGAAGTCATTGCACTGCGCATCACACTGGCAGTGGTCATCATCATTGTCCTGCTCATTATCATCTGGGTGTGGCGTCGTGGATGGATTCTGCCCTGTGCCAGTGATGGTAAGTGTGGAATAAATGCTTGGAAGAGTAGTAACTAAACCGATTTATCAGTGTCTGTTGTTCAGGCTTATGACAACATAACACTAACGGCAACAGCAATCACAAGGGCAGTATAACAGTAACAGGAAAGGGGATACTGACGCCAACACATTGATAGGGAAACACTAGGGAATACGAGCCATGTTTCTGAAGGGACCACAGGCGTAAGTGGATTTTTTTTCTCTTTGAAAATGGGGTACCAAGATGTTTCATTTTTCCATGTTCTTAAGCTGAAAGATCATGAGGGACAACTGTCTGTTGTGTGTATAGTATCACCTGCAAAGAAAGGGGACCTAACAAGGAAGTGGGGGTGGGGGAGCAGAGGAAAAGGAAGGGAAGGAGGTCACACAAGGTACACGGAGAGAAAGTTGTCCCCTGTGCCCCCTCTGTGCCTCAGGCTGTACACTGTCAACTTGCCGTAGTTCACAGCAGCCGCCTTTCCTTGACTGGCGTGTCGTCACCTGCGATCTTTTTTTTCGATGGACTCCCTTCAACTGGTGTCATTGGGCACGTTGTAACTACATCCAGCTATTTTATTTGAACTCTCTTTTCAGATTCCCCAACTGCCATCCACACAGTGTGATGTTCATGCTTCTTGTTGGAATTACTTTGTTCCATAATGATAGAAAAAAGAAAGGCTGCTGCTTTTGTATTCCTTTAATTCAATTCTGGTTCATTGTTGCCCTACCCACCCAGTTTGTTTTACACTACCAACAATGCCAGCAATGACGAAGCTGTGTGGACATATTTTCATATGGAAACCATTCTCCTACTCCTACAGACATGTTTCCCAGTGACACTTGTGACAGTGAGCAGACTGTCACGACAAAATGTAACACAGAAACACAAGCAGCAACAGTATTTCATGGCGACAACAAGATTCAAACAAACCTTTCAGTACGGGTGTGTGTGAAGCAGAAATGGGCTTACAAGAAAACATGAATGTGTGCAGGACAGATTCTGAAGCATGGACCATCCATGTTATGAACCAGATGTATTACAGTACAGTGGGCAAGTCCTTTGGACTTGTACGGGAAGCTGGACGTTCCCGCCCCCACAGTCTCCACTACCTTGCGAGCATACCGCAAACATAACTGGCAAGTTGACGGGTCACCGACCCTCAACTCGAGGGCTTGTCTACATTGTATGCGAAGCTGAATTCGGCGGACTGCGCGGAAGAAACCACCGTGGTTCAACGGGCAGAAAGGCGATTTCCAGCAATGCGTTGTGGAGCGCACAGGGCGTGTCAAGACACAAAAGACGTCACAGTCATCCACTGCACCCCAATCTATTTTCCAGCCATCTCACTTCGTCTTGCCACTGGACACAGATGGACTGGGGCTAGAGAGTGAGACTGACGACGCACACTCTCCCTCACTACAATCCAAGTCAAGTGCAAGTCATGACTTCAAACCCCACAGTGCAACTCAAGTCCTGTGGCGATGGGCAAGTGGCGAAGGCAGTAGGTGTGGACAACTGGGAGCTGTCAGTCACGAGCCTGCACACAGGCAGCCCGGGCATGTGATCCTCTCTATGGACAAAGCAGAAGTGGAGTTTGGCAGCCCCCTGGGTGTCTGAGCAGCCCTTTTAGGACCACACTGCTCACCTCCATAGCAAGAGAAGGGGCTAGAAAAGGTGCCCTAAACATTGCCTGTTTCACCTTACCCTGGCCATGCAAACCGAGCTGGTGGGGTGTCCCTCCCAGCGGTCGAACTACAAAGAAAACAAAAACAAAGGTGCTCAACCTCAGCACGTGGAATGTGCGAACTCTACTGGACAACACAAGGCAGACAGACCAGAGGAAGAACTGCACTGGTCGCCAAAGAACTTCGCTCGCTACAACGTTGACATAGCAGCACTTAGCGAAACACACCTAGCGGACAAAGGCCAACTAACAGAATGTGGTGGAGGATACACATTCTTCTGGAGCAGACGCAGCAGCCTGAATGGCGAGAGGCAGGCGTGGGATTTGCCATCAGATCCCATCTCGCCTGGAAGCTTGTCAAGCTCCAGAGGGCATAAACGATCGCCTGATGACACTCCAGCTTCCACTTGGAAACAAGAAGAGTGCAACGCTAATCAGTGCGTACGCCCCAAGAATGGCCAACCCAGATGACATCAGGACAAGTTCTATGAAGAACTGGACACTCTTATCACAGCAGTCCCACTGTCTGAGAAGCTAATCATACTCGGTGACTTCAACGCCAGAGTGCGGGACCGATCACCAGACACGGTTCTGGCAACTGCAACAGCAGTGGCCTCCTGCTTCTCAAGATGTGCGTCTATTCATGACCTTGTCATCACCAACACTCTGTTCCACCTCCCTACCCGCAACAAGACATCATGGAAGCACCCATGCTCCAAGCATTGCATCTCATTGATTTATGTCATCACCAGGAAGAGAGATGTGCGAAGACGTAAGAGTGACGAGGGCCATGTGTGGTGCCGACTGCTGGACTGATCATCGCCTCATTGTATCAAAGTTTAAACTCCGCATTCCCGCCCATGCAAAGACCCCAAGGTCAGAAGACTGCAAAGAGGCTCAACGTCTTCCCAAACTCAAGGATAGTAAAGTTGCAGAAGATTTCCCATGACCTAGATGGCAGGCTGCCCAAGACACGAGGGGATGACCACAGAGCATTGAAGAGCAGTGAGAGGCCTTCAGAGATGTAGTCCACTCTACTGCCGTCGAGCACCTCAGACCAGCAACCCATAGAAACCAAGACTGGTTTGATGAGATGATGCAGAAGTGCAGACACTGCTGTCGGAGAAACACCAGCTGTTCAGAGGCACCAGAATGACCCCACATCACAAGCTAAGGAAGATGCCTTAACCAGCGCAAAACAAAAAGTGCAGATGAAATCCAGGGCTACGCAGACAGTCATGACACAACTTTTCTTGATGCTCTGAAGGCTGTGTATGGACCCCAGTCCTCTGCTCCTCCCCCCTCCCCCTATGCAGATGGAACCCAGCTGCTGACAGAAAAGAAGCAGATTCTGGAGAGATGGGCTGAACACTTTAACCAGGTTTTCAACCACTCTGCCCCAATCAACGACGAGGCCATTGCACACCTACCTCAAGTGGAGATCAGGCAAGACCTTGACAACCCCCCCCCCCACCCCCCACAGAAAAGAAGTCAGAAAGGCAATCTTTCCTGTGGCAAAGCGCCATGATCTGATGCAATCCCTGCTGATGTTTATAAATCAGGAGGTCCAGCCTTGACACAGAAGCTGACGCAGCTCTTCCAGTACATGTGGAATGAAGAGAGGGTCCCACAACGTTGAAAGATGCCAACATTCTCCACATCTACAAGAGAAAAGGCAACCGCCAGTCCTGCGACAATCACCGAGAATCTCTCTCTTGTCCATAGCTGGGAAGATTTTGGTTCGTGTCCTGCTCAACCGCCTTCTACTAACCTTGATCAGGGTCTCCTCCCAGAAAGCCAGTGTGGCTTTCGTGCAGAACGTGGAACTGCAGACATGATATTTGCTGCACGACAGCTTCAGGAAAAATGCCAAGAGCGATCAGAGCGATGTTTGTGACCTTTGTCGATCTGACCAAGGCCTTTGATACGGTCAGCAGAGATGGCTTGTGGAAAATCATGGAGAAATTTGGCTGTTTCAGCAGGTTCATTAGATCGTCCGACAGTTCCACGACGGTCATGATGGTGAAAGTACTGGATGATGGAGACAAGTCAGAAGCCTTTCCAGTGACCAACGGCGTAAAGCCAGGCTGCGTTCTCGCCCCTACACTCTTCAGCATGTCTTCTCCGCCATGCTGACTGATGCCTTCGTGACTGCCAGGGTGGTTACACATCAGATACAGAACTGACAGTGGGCTGTTTCAACCTCAGGCGACTGCAGGCTGTTACAAAGGTGAAAGAGACCTTCATCAGGGACTTCTTGTTTGCTGATGACTGCACCCTCAATTTCCAGCACAGAGCAGATGATGCAGCACGAAATGGACTACCTCTCACGAGCCTGCGACAACTTCGGTCTCACCATTAGCACCAAAAAGACCAAGTGATGTATCAGCCTGCACAAGTAAACCCTACAGGAACCACACATCATGGTAAAGGGGCAGAACTTACAGGCAGTTGACAACTTCACCTATCTGGGCAGCACATTCTCACGAGCTGTGAACATTGATGCAGAGGTCAGGAACAGGATTGCCAAAGCCAGCTCTGTGTTTGGGAGACTCCATGAAAATGTCTGGGAGCAGAGAGGACTAAGCCTTACCACCAAGCTGAAGGTCTACCATGCAGTGGTACTAACCACTCTCCTCCATGCCAGTGAGACCTGGACTGTTTACAGCAGACATGCCAAACAGCTCAACCATTTTCACCTCAGCTGTCTCCGCAGACTCCTACACATCAAGTGGCAGGACAAAGTCCCAGACACTGAGGTCTTGAAAAGATCCAGCATCCCCAGCATCTACACTCTCCTTCAGAAATCCCGAGCCAGATGGGCTGGCCACATTGTCAGAATGTTAGATAGTCGACTGTGGAAACAACTGCTGTACGGAGAACTGAGTCATTGCAAGCGCATAGTTGGCGGGCAGAAGAAACGTCTCAAGGACTGCCTCAAAGTGTCCCTCAAAGGCCTGGACATCAACCGCAACACCTTGGAGTCACTTGCCCTGGACCGCCCAGCCTGGTGAAGCAGCATCACAAAGGGTGCACATACAACAAAGAAGAGACGCACAGCAGAAGCTGAGAGAAAGCGAGCTGCATGCAAGGCCAGAGCTACATCCACCGCCACTTTAGCACCCACCCACTTGTGTCCCACATGTGGACGTTCCTTCCAGGCCCAGATCAGCCTCACCACCACTCACAGCAATCTTTCATCTGAGATTGAAGTCATGGTCATCTTCGAAATCGAAGGACGAACAACATCACAGTAAACGACACAGCCCGAAACATTAGCTTGGAAATGCTGGCATGCTTTGAAGATGGACACGAAGAATAGACCATCTTCTTCATGCATTCAGGGAGGAGTGGCAGACCAATTCTGGCTTGGGAGGTGCTGTTAAAGAAGGAAATCCTTCTCAGGGTATATCATGACTGCTAGAGATTGTGGTGGAAAGCACTGTGTTCGTAAACATACCACCAGTGTTATCATTCTGACTTTGTCTTCAACATGCTCCTGTGACTTGGTTTCCGGATCATGATGATCTTTTGTGTGATAGTTTGCTTTATGTTTTCTCACTCTCTTCATTTTGAAATGTTTCTTGCAAGGCCCCATTCCCTCCAACCCTTTTTTTTCTTCATGAGCTAAACAAGCTTAATCACAACAAACCCTTCGCATTGAACTTCTCTCTCTCTTTCTTTCTCTCTCTCTCTCTCTCTCTCTCTCTCTCTCTCCCTCCCTCCCCCTCCCCCTCTCTCTCTCTGTTTTTGTCCCAGTCTTTGTTAATCTGTTTCTCCTTCTGTCTGCCTGTCTGTCGGTCTGTCTGTCTGTCTGTCTGTCTGTCTGTCTGTCTGTCTCTGTTTTTGTCCTAGTCTTTGTTAATCTGTTTCTCCATCTGTCTGCCTGTCTGTCTGTCTGTCTGTCTGTCTGTCTGTCTGTCTGTCTGTCTGTCTGTCTCTCTCTCTCTCTCTCTCTCTCTCTCTGTGTGTGTGTTTGTCCCAGTCTTTGTTAGTCTGTCTCTCCATCTGTCTGCCTATCTCTCTCTCTCTCTCTCTCTCTCTCTCTCTCTCTCTCTCTGCCTCCTCTCTCTTCCTTCTATCTCTTTCTCTGTCTTCTCTGTCTGTCTCTCTCTCTCTGTTTCTCTCCCTCCCCCCCCTCTCTCTCTCTCTCTCTCTGTTTTTATCCCAGTCTTTGTTAATCTGTATCTCCATCTGTCTGCATATTTCTCTGCATTCTCTCTCTCTCTCTCTCTCTCTCTCTCTCTCTCTCTCTCCTTTTCTCTCTCTCTCTCTCTCTCTCTCTCCCTCTTTGTCTATCTCTTCTCTCTCTCTGTCTCTCTCCTCTTCTCTCTCTCTCTCTCTCTCTCTCCCTCTCTCTCTCTCTCTCTCTCCTCTCTTCTCTCTCTCTCTCTCGTCTCTTCCTCTCTCTCTCTCTCTCTCTCCCCTCTCTCTCTCTCTCTCTCCCTCTCTCTCTCTCTCTCCTCCTCTCTCTCTCTCTCCCTCTCTCTCTCTCTCCTCTCTCTCTCTCTCTCCTCTCTCTCTCTCTCTCTCTCTCGTCTTCCTCTAGCTGGCTCGCTGTTCTCTCTCTTCTCTCCTCTTGCTTTAGGTTTCCTCTGATTCTTAATCACTACTTTCGTATTTGAATTAGGATTTTATGTACAACACAGTCGTACTTGTCAAGAACAGTGCATTTATTTCTATCTCTGGGTATTAGCTCAGTAAACAAGTCAGTTCGATTTCTTCTCTTTTCTCAGTCTCTCTCTGTCAGTCTCTCCTCTCCTCTCTCTCTCTCTCTCCTCGTCTCTCTCTCTCTTCTGTCTGTCTTCTGTCTTCAGTCCGTCTATCTGTCCTCTCTCTCTCACCTTCTGTCTCTCTTTCTCTCTTTCTGTCTTTGTCTCTCTGTCTTTCTGACGCGTGCGTGCATACGCGCTTGCTCGCTCCCCTTTTCTCTATGCCCCTTACTCTCTCCATTTCAGGTGAAGACAATGACAACCTGTATTCATTTGGTAATGACAGAGGAAGTCTTTTTTGTTTTGTTTTGTGTAGAATCACTGACAGACAGACGAACACACACACACACACACACACACACACACACACACACACACACACACACACACACACACACACACACACACATACGCGCGCGCATACCCCTCCTCTCTCTCTCTCTGCTTTCTTTCTCTCTCTCTCTTAACTTGCTCGTTAGCTCGCTCTCATTCACTCTCAGTTGTGACAAGCTCCTAGCAGAACATTATCAGTCTCCAAAATCCCCGAAGTCGGAGTGTGGCTGCCCATGTGGCGGGGTAATCAAAAACGGTCACACACGTAATGTTCTCATCCCCAGCTGATGCATTTGTACCATAGCGTTCAAGTACTTCGGCTGCTTGGATGATCCCTGGAGTCTTTTAGCCAGGGTATAACAACAACAACAACAACAACAACAACAACAATAACAACTCACTCACATTCAGTTCATGTTAATCTTATTTTCAACCGGTTTTAAAGTCAATGTTATTTTATAACTGATTGTAGCAAATAAGTTTTTTTTGCTGGTGACGGAGACAAAAAAAGGTTTTCTTTTGAATCAGATTCATAATGATACTTGTTCCCCCGCTGGAGAACGTTTCCAAAAGACCTAAATGTGAAAGTGTGTTAGATTTTCAAACACTATTTGGTCAAGGAAAAACACCCTATGCCTCCTCAAAGAAACGAACTGGAAATTTCTTGTGTTGTTCTGGTTGGGCGTGTCTCATGTAAAGTGACACCATTATCTCTTGAAAATAACAGAGAGAGAGAGGAGAGAGAGAAAGGAGAGAGAGAGAGAGAGAGAGACAGACAGACAGACAGACAGACAGGCAGACAGAGAGCTTCTGTGTGTGTGTGTGTGTGTGTGTGTGTGTGTGTGTGTGTGTGTGTGTGTGTGTTGTGTGTGTGAAGGACTGAAACCTCTCACAAAACGCCTTAAGCGCTTAGAGGCAAAGGAATGTACGAAGTAGAGGAATAGGTAATAGACCTATTAGCTGTACGCCTTACCTAGCGCACACGGTCGAACCGTGACAAGGAGGGCGAAGTGGTCAGGTGATAGATGGCACCTAAGGTAGTAAGGACCCTCCTGAGTTCAAACCTTCCTGATAGCGAAAGGGTGGAGGGGTGTAACCACTAGGACCTCGAGTGGGCGCTAAATACTCAGTCAGCTGAGGTCGCTTTGTAAACAGCCTTTGAAGAGCAGGAGTCTTGGGCTCGTTCTGATGGTATTGCTGTGGGGCACTGTGTTGGCGCTATTGTCAGGCCAGTTGAATGCGCGTGGACGTTGTTGTAGCTTTTCTCCAGGATAATTACTGTGTAAGTGGCCCCCGAAGTCGGCGGGAATTTTCGATGTCCATCTGGTGCCAAGTGGTTGCTTGCTAATCAATTAGGTAGGGATGTGTGTAAATGATGATGTGTGGAAGAATGTACCGAAAGGGGAATTCAGGGTACTTGTGAACAAGGTAGTGGAAGAAGCAGCATGGACAAAGGCATGGCCCAAAGGGAAATCCTTTGTGTCCATCCCTATATAAACTGAGGGAGAACAACGTGACGGGAGAGGAGAATAACACCACGAGAGAGAGAGAAGGACAGAGGAGCGAGAGGAGAGGAGAGGAGAGTGAGCAGGACAGAGTAGGGTCGAGAGAGAAACGTGGTCTTGGAGACAGAAGAGACAGCAAGGTCTTAGGGTAGAAGACAAGCTGGAAGTGAAAAGACTGAATTTGAAGCTCAGAGGTGGGTGAAGAGAGACAAACTGATTTTGAACCCAGAGGTGGGTGAAGGAGACGAAGAAGAAGAGTTCTACGTCAAGATCCCAGAGACGACCACGAAGACTCAGTCCTGAAACCTGGATCCAGTCAACCAAGGGCGTCACCATCAAGCAGTGCTGAAGAAGACTTGAAGAGACTTTTTCAAGAACTGTGGTGTGATGTGAAAGCGTGGTTGTGTGTGTGAAAACCTGGCCAGGTAAGAAGCCATTTTATTATAACCCGGGATTAGGAAGTATTGATCTTTTATGGTTTGATTATTGCATGTTTGTGTGATTGGATTGTTCATGCATAATTATACGTAGCATAGAAAATGTATTTTTTGTTCTCAGTCGTGTTAGGAGAAAACGAATGCGAGACATCCCATTCCCAGAGAGAGGTGAATGTTTGATGGGCGCATGAGTGTGCATATGCGTGTATGAGTGCAAAGATAACCTTGGTGTGTTAAGTCTGACTAATAATACATCAACTTAGTGCGCTTAAGCAATACCATCACGATTTCCCCCGTCCTGGACAGTGTGTGTGTGTGTGTGTGTGTGTGTGTGTGTGTGTGTGTGTGTGTGTGTGTGTGTGTGTGTGGTTCATGATCAACTGAAGTGTACACATCTGAAAACTGTCACTGAAGTGGACGATGTTTAAACTCTTCCAGAGAAAGAAAAGAGCTGAACACAGAACGTCCGCCCCTGGAGTCAGCTGGTCCACCTGTGTCTGAGGACTATGAGCTGATAGAGGGTGGATCACGCCGTCATGCTGGGGGTAGGTCACACATCTGGCAACATTACTCGCTTCTGGAAGGCTGGCTGACTTACTGTCTCTGAGCCTCTGTGTGTCTGTGTGTTTGTCTTGTCTGTCGGTCAGTGCGTCTGTCTGTCTGTCTGTCTGTCTGTCTGTCTGTCTGTCTTCTTCTCTCTCTCTCTCTCTCTCTCTCTCTCTCTCTCTCTCTCCCTCTCTCTCTCTCTCATTTCTTCTTCTTCTTCTTCTTCTTTTCTTCTTCTTCTTCTTCTTCTTCTTCTTTTGCCGCCCCGCACTCCCTTTTGAGGCTTAAAACTTAAGTAGGTACAATTGAATTATAAGTATTTGAATTAAACCAAACGAGCAAACAAACAAACAAATAAACAAACAAGCAAGCAAGCACCCAAACAAACGAACAAAAGCCATCTTCACTTTTTTCACTGAATAGGACATTCAATTTCCATTCTCAAAAACCCATGGTCCGACTGGG
>JAMYXO010006857.1:10000-12943 GCA_033310375.1 Conus canariensis | reverse complement strand
GGCCCTTTGCGGTCGGCTGGGCTGTAAGCAACACTACCTCCTCTCATCTCCCTGGTAATCCCAAGCCGCGTTTGCTGAGGCAACACCGATGATTCTAGACAACTCTCTAATCTCAGCCCCGCTCTGAAGCACAGGGAATGTATTCACAACAGGTGTGTGCTATTGCACCAACATATTATGAACATCAAAGAAGGTGAACTAGACCTATAGTCAGGACAGCGCAGACACCCCACCCCCCCCACCCCCGCCAGGTCTGACAGATCCTGGACCCATCCTCTAGCCCGGACAGATCCTGGACCCATCCTCTAGCCCGGACAGATCCTGGACCCATCCTCTAGCCCGGACAGATCCTGGACCCATCCTCTAGCCCGGTTCCTTACCAACAAATAACGGGGCAGTCCTTGGCCCGCATTCCGCCTTTCTATCATGTTGTGTTACAATCGTTTCAATAGTTTCTGCGTAATTTTAATAAACGGATCCTGGATCTGGCTTTTGATTCGGATCCACCATACGGATCCGCACCGAAATTCAACGGTGTCGGTTCTCGGACCACATTTGATCTTTCCACCAAGTCTCGTTAAAAATCGGTTCATCAATTCTGGAATAATTTCCCTGCATCTGCCCTTTTATTCGGATCTGCATCAAAGTTTAATGGTCCCGTCCTTGAGTCACAGTCCGTTTTTTCGCCGAATGTCGTTGAAATCAACATCTCCTTCGGCTGATTTGAAAGACAAGAGTTCATGTAAGTGACGTCATTCGCATGAAAAGGCATCACTACAGATAATTTCACTTCTTTCGTACACCTCGAGTAAACATCCGACACTGGTTTGGATGACGGACTAGGGGTTTTATATTTGAACATATACACGCATCTGCATGCGCGTGCACACACACAAACGCCCGCCCCCGCGCGCGCACACACACACACACACACGCAAACAAGTTCGTGTGTACACATAAATGCAATATTTCTACACACACACACACACACACACACACACACACACACACACACACACACACAATTACAAAACAAGTTCGTGCGTACACATACATGCAATTTTACTATTATTTCTACGTACAAATCATGCAACACAAACAAAAGACACAGACTCCATGGAAAGAGTCACAGGGCCACAAACAGACGAGAGAGAGAGAGAGAGAGAGAGAGAGAGAGAGAGAGAGAGAGAGAGAGAGGGTGGTGGTGGAGGAAGACAGACTATCAGTCAGACAGACAGACAGACAGACAGACAGACAGTCACACAGACAGACAAAGCAAGAGGAAAGAAGAGAGAGGCCGGACCACTCACAAACAGCATGGTAAACATGGTCTGGCAGACGTTGAAAGCGTGTCTCCAGTTGTGATAGGTGACGGGTCGATAGTTCTTCTTCACCGTGCACAGCCAACGGCACATCACCTGGAACCACCGATATCACCCCCCCCCCCCACCCGATACACATCACCACCATAGCCAGAATGACCGCCCCCAACTCCTTATTTCCCCTCCTCCCCACACACATCACTCTACCCGCTCATCCGAGTAGACAGTATTTCTCTCTCATCAACTCTCATCAATACCATCCCCATGATTAGTTGGTATTTTTCTTTCTCTCAGGTGAGTCTTGTCATCAGGTACAGAGACTGACCCTTTCAGACCCCCGTTGCTGCAATCATTCGCCGGTGTCGTATTGATGTATCAAACAAGAGAATGCTACAGTCATTTTTTGTGTGTGTGTTTGCTCATTACCATGGGGGAGAACAGAAATCTTTTCCACGATAGACTCGGAAATTTCCGCAATTTTCCTTCATTATTAAAAGAAGAAGCGGGGAAAAAAATAACCCTCGTGAAAGAATTGTGAAAAGAATCGATGAAGTTACGTGTGTGTGTGTGTGTGTGTGTGTGTGTGTGTGTGTGTGTGTGTGTGTGTGTGTGTGTGCGCGCAATCATCCGAGAAGTGCTAGAATTCTGAATGAAAAGCTGGCATCGACAATTTCAGTTTCATGCTGTTTATAGCCCAACTGACCATAAGGGAGCATTGGGCAGGAGCAGAGCCACATCGAAAGGGCATATTGTGATAAGTGAACGAAAGAGCGCGCGCACGCGCACGCCTGTGTGTATGTGAATATGTATGTGTGCGTATGTGTGTGAATGCGTGTGCGTGCATGCGCGCCAAATATGTGTGCGGGTGTGTTTCCGTCCCAGCACGCGTATATGTAAGCATGGACGCATAAGAATGTGTGTGTGTCTCTCTCTCTCTACATATATGTGCACACACACAATGCATATATATACAATCTATCATCTGTATGTATATAGCTGAATAATTAAGAAGTCGGGGGGGGAGGGGGGGGGGGGGGTGGGGAAACAAGTGCAGGCTAACAACTCTTCCGTCATTATAGTAATGACTTCGCAAAAATTTGAACTTAAAAAAAAAGGGGGATGGGGGGTGGCGTTGAAGATGAAGAAAATGGGAACATAAAATTAAAAAAAATTATTATCAATATGAAAACCCTTCACTAGCTGCATGACGGAACCATCGTAATCCCTCTCGAAGGCAGATCGATTTATATTGTCGTCTCCTACGCCTTTCGTCCGCTGTATTGGACTCATCAGGGAAACACGGCTGATTATGTCTGTGCTCTTGGCGTCAAATAGAGACACACCACAGTCCATAATTCTGTGGTGTTCTCACCACCAAGGGTTAAAAAAAAATCCAACAGCACTCCCAAAGCAGCCAGCGAAGGGTAGTAAATGAAACAAAACGAAAGTGTGGAGAGGAAAAAAGTTGTTGAAAAACTAAAAACATTATGCAAACAGTATAAAATGTAGGGAACAATCTTTGAGCCTATGCTTGAGGATCCATTCAAGGATGCAAGGAAGATCAAAAGATATGAAACAGTCTGAGTGGTCAGCTCTGCTGTTCAATAACCCAACCATTGTC
>JAMYXO010006857.1:0-7500 GCA_033310375.1 Conus canariensis | reverse complement strand
AACAAAGGGGAGACTCAGATTTGTAAATGTCCCCATCTCTAGGTGCCCCAGTTCCTTATGTGGTTCCAAAATAAGGGAATGCTGAGTGTTGTATGTGTCCCCATCTCTATGAGTGTCTTTGTTTTTTGTGTTTCCAAAACAAACTAAAAACCTAAGATTTACAGTCTTTAAGTCAATTAAGTTGTGAATTCCGAGACAAGTTTTTCAACATGTACTATCAATGACTAATCGACATGCTCTCGTAGAAAGAAAATTCCATGAAACTCTTTCATGTTCTGGAATTTCTTTTAGATTATGAATATCATAAAATCGTACATACTTTTTACAACAGCAGCAAATGTAGCCTTCAAATAGGCTTTCACTGTGGACTGACCTGTCATGAATATCTCAGGGTGACAACCGGAGGCCAAAGATAACAGTCCTACAACGTCATACACAGATCACTGTCCTACAACGGAGTTAAGTGTCAATCAACTGACGAAAAAATGATGCTGCCGACAGCATTGTTTCCATCGCCTATGGCTTTATTTTTCAATACCGTATTAATGATTTTGCTAAATTCCATATTTTCAGGCCTTCCCTGGGTCAAATCATCTTTCCATCTTTTTTCTAGACATGGAAAAATGTTTTCAAAATTCACGTCGGAAAATTGACGTAAAGACACGAGAAAGCACATAAAATAGACGGGAAATGTGAAAATACCGAAAGCTACGAGATACAAAGAGAGAGAGAGAGAGAGAGAGAGAGAGAGAAGAGAGAGAGAGAGAGAGAGAGAGAGAGAGAGAGAGAGAGAGAGAGAGAGAGGGAGACAGAGACAGAGACAGAGAGAAGGATGACCACAACTGTCAAATCGTTAGTTGCATCGTTGCAAGAAATCAATGGAAATCTAAAAATCACGGGTGGCAGACGTGAAAGGACGGAAGCTCCAAGACTACATCACTCGTCATCAACCCAATCTGTCAGTCCACTCATCCGTAAACTTCTGCTATCATTCAGCCATGGATCTCCCTCCACTCAACCACGGTAAGAAGCCGTCAAAAGGACAGGCTGCAAGATAAATGTGTGTTCGTTTCTGCTTCACCTGTCAACCGTGAGCAACGGCAAAGCAACGTTCATCAACACACAAAACAATCACAACAATAAAATGGCTGTACTTCACACAATGAACAAAACAACGACAGGAAATCTGTAATGTAGTGACTGTCAGCCAGTGGACTGATTAACCGTTAGCTAACCAACCGAATTAATTAACCATTTAGCTAACGAACCAGTCTCGTCTTTATTTTTCTCTTTAATCAATCATTCAACCAAACCATTCCATCAATCCACTCTTCCACAAACACTGTTTCTTTTAATCTGTCTCTAACACACACACACACACACACACACACACACACACACACACACACACACACACACACACACACACACACTACGGAGAGCAGTCCATATGTTGGAAAGGAGACAAACAAATAAACATACATTTTTCAAACAAACAAACAAACAAACAAACAAACAAACAAAACAAAACAAAAAACTATCAATAGCAATCGTCCACAACCACACAGCTGACGTACTTCGATGATGTTGGCGTCGTTGTCGTTGAAGGGTTCGCCGTTGAGCTTGTTGATCAGCTGGGTGACGCCGATGATGTTCTTCTCGCTGTTGTGAATGGGCATGCACAAGACGCTCCGTATGCGCTTCCCCTCCCCCTCGCCCTCCTCCACCTGACGACAGCCCACATCCACGTGCACCACAGGGTCATCACATGGTGACGGTTTAACCGTTCGACGGGACAGACATCTATGGTCCCTTTCCCCCAGCCATCAGTTTAGACAATTTTTAACACATACAATTGTTCAAAATTTCCATGGGATAAACTTCTACGCCAAATCCATATCAACAGACCACACATAACAATGATCAAGTTATCCATAGGATAACATCTAAACAACATCCGCATTAGCACAATCCTCACCAAATGGCAACGATTAACCGTTCCATGGGATGAACGTCAACACCACATCTACATCAAGACAATCTTCACCACATAACATTTGACACAGTCATGGTATAAACATCAACACCACGTCTACATCAAGACAATCTTCACCACATAACATTTTACACAGTCATGGTATAAACATCAACACCACGTCTACACCAAGACAATCTTCATCATACAACAAAGTGTAATTCTTCCGTGAACAAACATCAGCGGCACATCAGCGTCAATACAATCTTCATCAGGTAACGTTTGACTGTCCCACTGCATAACCACCAACAGCATCAACACCACATCCACGTCAATAAAATCTTCATCATATTGCAACGTTGAATTCTTCCATGGATAAACATCAAAGCCACATCCACATCAATAAAAATCTTCACCACATAAGATTTAACTATCCCATTGGATTAACACTAACACCACAGTTACTTCGATACAATCTCCACCACATAAGATTTAACTATCCCTTTGGATAAACATTAACGCAAACAGTTGCTTCAATACACATCTTCACCACATAAGATTTAACTATACCATTGGATGCTTTAACTATTCAACGGGATGAATTTCAACGCCACATTTGCGTCAATACAGAATGTCACCATATAACAACGTTCTACTAGCCCATGAAATAAGCATAAACCTCCCTTTCCGTAACATCGGCATCCATATCAATACAATCCTAACCGCACAGAGAAGGGTTCACTATCCCATGGAAGAAATACCACATCTCCTTAATCCAACCCCCCCTTCCCCATTTCTGCAACGCTCACATAAAACCGTCAAGAAATCCCACGCCGCGCCAAATACCTCTTATAAAACCGAACAGAGTTTGTGACGACTTGTGAGACGTAGCCAGTCTTGTCAAGCTCAATGACTTGTTTGACCAAGTTTTGGATTGAATTGAGAAGAATTAGCATAAACTGATGCCACGAGACCCTTGGAATGCCATTCTCCGTCCACTCACACCACCTCCACTCCCTTCCATACAAACACTACCAAACACGTCCACCCGCCTACACAGTCTGCCCCACCCCAACACACACACACACACACATACACACAAGCAAAACCAACCAAAATAGACACTGATGAATGCTATTAAATTCTGTTAGTAAATGAGGAGAGAGAGAGAGAGAGAGAGAGAGAGAGAGAGAGAGAGAGGAGAGACAGAGATTGAGAGAGAGAGAGAGAGAGAGAGGAGAGAGAGAGAGAGAGGAGAGAGAGAGAGAGAGAGAGAGAAGAGAGATGGCTCTTACCGGGCCCTCGCCAAAACGACCATCATCATTTGCATCCAGAACGTTGACTGGCTGAAAGCAGAGCAGCAGTGAACAGACTTTGAACAGACACTGTCAGACGGTAATTAATAAGGCTTTCGAACGAACATTGTCAGATGCTAAGTCAACAAATGTTTGAATGCACTGTGTCTGAGCGTGAGTGAACATCATATAGAGCGGACATATATATTTTTTTTCAATGAACATCTTCAGACTGTTAAGTTCAAATTCTTCTGAAGGGATATCGTCTGAGTGACAGTCATAAGACTTTTGAATGGATGCTGTCTGATTCAAGGTAAGCATTCTTTTTAATGGATATTGTAAGTAATTATTCTTTTGAACGAACATTTTCAAATTGTAAGTAAAATTCTTTGGAACGGATACCAGCATTATCTAATGACAGATACGCCTGCAATGGTGGGTCTAAAAGATTGAGTGACACCCTCTGGGACGCATTTGATACATGGATGAAACTGGACTGTGTAATTTCCGCCTTCTACTGGAGCCCAGTGACTGATAAACACCGGGTAGGAGCGGGACGGGGCCTAGAACAAACCACAGTAATACTGGCTCTACATAGGGTTCGAGTCCACGACCTCTATACCACATTCCCTCACGTTAAAGTTAAAAAAAAATTATTCAAATGTTTTCCTTCATTCCTTCTTTCGAATTTGTTCTTGTTTATTCCTCTCATCTTTCATTCTTTCCATCATTGTGTCGTGTCTCAGTCTTGAGCACTGAGGCACGCTCTAGCAACATGGTGTATCGACAGTTCCGTATATGGGGTGCGCATGGCCAACGTTTCACAGGTTTTGTGAGTGTGTGTGTGGCCTCCACACCTCTCAGACAGTCTAAAGATGGACTGTCGGGATCACTGAAATTGACATGGATCTCGATGACATCGGACATTTCAAAGTGGACTCTCTCTCTCTCTCTCTCTCTCTCTCTCTCCCCGCAGATTTTTTAAAAATGGGTATTCATCAATTTGCACTCATGAGCACGCACACTAGAGAGAACCAATGAGAAAGAAACAGACAGAGCGATGGAGTAAGACAGCAGACGAAAAGAGAGAGAGACAGAGAGAGATAGAGAGAGAGAGAGAGAGAGAGAAAGAGAGAGACAGAGAGAGAGAGAGAGAGAAGAGAGAGAAAGAGAGGGAGGGAGAGGCACACACATACATACACACACACGCGCGCACGCACGCGCGCGAGAAAACACATACACACACATACACACACGCAAACTACACACAGACACACGCGAACACACTTACACACACGCGCGCAAACACACACACAAACACACACGCACGCACGCGCGCGCGCGCGCGCACACACACACACATACGCTCTGGGCAATATGAAAAGAAGCGCACGCATGTATGCTCCCTTCTGAACCACGCGAATAACGTCGCTAAGATGATGGTAACAGTGTATATTCGCCCTCGGGGCACTGATGGGATCACTCCCAATATTGGGGCCACTTTCGACGGGGGAGGGGGCGGGTGTGTGTGTGTGTGTGTGTGTGTGTGTGTGTGTGTGTGTTGGTCTTCACTACCCCGTGCTACCATTTACCTCTCCTGTCGTGACGGCGAACTTGGCAATGTAGGCAGTCCTGGATGAAGCCAGTTCTTGAGCACTGTGAAACAGAAAACGACAAATGCACACACACACACACACACACACACACACACACACAGAGAGAGAGAGAGAGAGAGAGAGAGAGAGAGAGAGAGAGAGAGAGAGAGAATGAATGAATGAATGAATGAATGAAATATTTATTGCGGTAATCTTTCCAAAGCCCATTCACAAGGATGGGAGATGAAGGGGGTAGGGGATGTGCATAAATAAACATGGGAAATAACCATAATCGATACATAACAGAAAAAGTTCATCGTGAAGAAGAATCCAGATCACGGAAAAACATAGAATTCAATTATCAACATCGAACATTAACGACAGTCAGAATCTCAAAACGTTTATGAACAATAGCGATGCGAGAGAAGAGAGAGAGAGAGAGAGAGAGAGAGAGAGAGGAGAGAGAGAGAGAGAGAGAGGGGGGGGGGGGGGACGGAGAGAGAGATTCAGATTCAGATTCAGTCAGACGTTTATTCTTAAAGGACAAAGCCCCGTAGCCGTGGGGAAATACAACAGCAAAACATTGTCACGTTATGGTACGTAAGCACTTCGCCTTTGAAACGCTTCAAACATATACACAGGCAAAGACATACAGTTTAATGGCCTTTTTATGACAACAGTACGATTAATCTGAACAGTCCTGGGTTTTTAACATGTTTGTGTGGCATGAATTGCTTCCTGACGAAATTTAATCCTGGGCGCGAAAACACAAAATGAACTTCGTCCTCGATTGAATCCCAACATACTGGGCATTTCAAACTGCCATTCTGTGTCTGTTTATAACGATCCTAGTGAACATAGATATCTGAAATGCTTGATCAAAACCTTGTCATTATGCATTCAAATGCTGTCAACATGTACAGACATGTACGCTGGCAAACAACTCATGCGACTAAACATTCTCTAGAAATGAAACCGGTCACTACTTTGAACATGATAGTTCCTGTTCTGCCGCCAACAATCAATAATTCTCTCTCGAAGCACGTACAAAAATACGGACATTTCCGACATGTTGATTTAGCCGAACAAAACCGATGTTCAAACAACTTCATTCTCATGTTAGACACCCAATTTCTGTTCCCTCTGTTGTCGAAATCTAACAACATCGTGTAAACTTGTTATATGAAAGACCTGTGTATATGAAGAGAGAGAGAGAGAGAGAGAGAGAGAGAGAGAGAGAGAGAGAGAGAGAGAGAGAGAGAGAGCGGAGAGAGAGAGCGAGAGAGAGAGAGAGAGAGAGACACACACAGACAGACAGAGAGAGACAGAGAAAGAAAGAGAGACAGACAGACAGACAGAGAGAGACAGAGAAAGAAAGAGAGTCAGAGAGAGAGACAGACAGAGACAGAGAAAGATGTTTCAGTTTTGCCTGTGTCTGAAGAATATAACAATACATTCGACGAAGGAAAAAAAAAAGCCCACAGTGACTTCAAGGTGGTTTACCTGGGCACAGTGACGGTGCCGTCTTTGGAGCACAGATTGAAGGCCTTGGAAAAACACCACCTCCTGTCATCACAGCACAGACAACACAGCCAGTCACACACCTCATTTTTTTTTCTCTGCCTACGCAGGCTGATACTCCCGCGGAAACTCCCTGTATAGACAGGCAAGGATTAATCCCATCTACCCAACTAAAAGAGTGCAGTTTTGTGTGTATGACCGTCTTTTTTTATCCTGCCATTAATGCAGGCACACCCCAACTTCGGGGAAGGTGTATGCTATGTGTAACGTGTCATCCATTCCAACGGCCAAACTGGCCTTCTCTTCCGAAAGTTGGTGATGGGATTTTACGTGTGTGTGTGCAAGATGTTATGCGTGCGTTCATACACGGAATCTCGGTTTATAGTCTCATTCGAAGGACTGTATGGGAAATAGAGTCAGAACCAATGTTAACTCCGAGGGAAAATTATCCCTGAACCGACACGGCCCGGCGGAGATTCGAACCCGCAACTCCAGGATCACCAAGATTACGAGTCCGGCGCTCTACCACTGAGCTATTCCCGGGCCCCAGACACCTCATTGACAGGCGATAATGAGGACGATATTCTGAAGGATAACAGACGAACAAGTGTATGCTTTTCTCACCCAGCTCTTGGTCTGAGGAGGGGGCTAAGAAAAAGCAGCAACTAAAACTGCGAACATTAGATCAACATATACACATCAGCGAGTATAAAAAGGCATTGTTGCTGAATCGCAGTTCTCCTTCACAGTTAATACTAAAAAGGATGCTAGGAATATCATACATACTGAAATAGTGAAAAGAAAATAAGAAACTATATTACACACGAACAAGAACATACGAGGGGTGTATATGATAAGGAAGACAGAAACGATGAAAACGTGTTTTGGGGGAGAAAAGCAGTCTGTTGCAAAACACAGATGTGACGAGAGGGAGAGAGAGAGAGAGAGAGAGAGAGAGAGGGGGGGGGGAGAGAGAGCGAGAGAGAGAGACAGAGAGAAATAGACACACATACAGGAGAGAGAGAGAGAGAGAGAGAGAGAGAGAGAGAGAGAGAGAGAGAGAGAGAGAGAGAGGGAGAGGGAGGGAGGGGAGGAGGAGGGAGACTCAAGGCTC
>JAMYXO010006856.1:0-12944 GCA_033310375.1 Conus canariensis | reverse complement strand
GAGTTACCGTCATATAAAGAAAGCATTACAATCGGCGGGCCCCCAGGCGCTGCAGTCACGTACGTCACAAGTGAACGTGGACCTCATACCCGTGGAGGTGGCTCAGGTCGCGCGGCAATGGCATGGGGATCTGACCCAGGAAGTCATCAAGAACGCGTCCTTTGCAGCTCTTTCCTTCTTTACCTGGGTACAGTACTGGCGCCAGCTGTTGGCATTGCTAATTCTAATAGCAGTGGTGGTGGTGGTGGTGGTGGTTGTGGGTACTGGTAATGGTGTTGATGCTGGTGGTGGTGGTGGTGGTGGTGGTGGTGCAGGTGGTGGTGGTGATGGAGTGCAAATGATGGCTGTGGGTAGTGGTGGTGGTGGTGGTGGTGGTGGTGGTGGTGGTGGGTACTGGTAATGGTGTTGATGCTGGTGGTGGTGGTGGTGGTGGTGGTGGTGCAGGTGGTGGTGGTGATGGAGTGCAAATGATGGCTGTGGGTAGTGGTGGTGGTGGTGGTGGTGGTGGTGGTGGTGGTGGTGGTGGTGGTGTTGATGCTGGTGGTGGTGGTGGTGGTGGTGGGTGCAGGTGGTGGTGGTGATGGAGTGCAAATGATGGCTGTGGGTCGTGGTGGTGGTGGTGGTGGTGGTGGTGGTGGTGGTGGTTGTGGGTACTGGTAATGGTGTTGATGCGGTGGTGGTGGTGGGTGGTGGTGCAGGTGGTGGTGGTGATGGAGTGCAAATGATGGCTGTGGGTAGTGGTGGTGGTGGTGGTGGTGGTGGTGGGGTAATGATAGTGGTGGTGGTGGTGGTAGTGATGGAGTGCAAACGGTAGTTGTGGTGGTGGTGGTGCTAATGATGGCGGTGCTAATGGTAGCAATGCGCGTGAGTTTGTGTGTGTGTGTGTGTGTGTGTGTGTGTGTGTGTGTGTGTGTGTGTGTGTGCGTGCGTGTGTGTGTGTTGTGTGTGTGTTGTGTGTGTGTGTGTGTGTGTGTGTGTGTGTGTGTGTCTGTGTGCTGCTACATATATATCTGTTTGTGTGTGTGTGTGTGTGTGTGTGTGTGTGTGTGTGTGTGTGTGTGTGTGTGTGTGTGTGTGTGTGTGTGTTCTTCAGTTTAATGTCTGTTCACATTATGTGACATTAGACACGCAAAACAGGGAAGAAAGCAAAGCATGACAACGGCAATAATACAGGAGCACAAGTAACTTTAATAATCAAAGCATTTCTACATCTGAATACAGACAGGCAAAGATGGAGCTTCAAGCCAGTGGTAATCTAATGTCACATATAAATGAGGCATTCTTTCAATCCTTATCTACGAAAATCAGGAAAAGCAAGTGTATGTCAATATGGCCTTTCACTTATGTACAGAGGATGTTTAAATTGTCACTTTTTTCGTAATGAATAATGATTGATATCAAATCCAGTCTTTTAAAGTTCCTATGGAGGGCACTGGAACGACCAAAGTTTTCAACTTCACCATTTTGTTCAGATTAATCCCTGCTCTTTGAAATTGATCGGAAGTAAGTGTACCAGCTGAAGTAAGTAAAGCTATGTTTTCAGCCCCTTTTAGGTAATCAGTATCAGATCTTAACTTGACTTCATTTTCAGCATCAGTGGCATTTGATGAACAACCTAGAACATGTTTTGCGATAGGCAGATTTTTTCTTTTTTTTCTTTTGTATTTATTTATTCATTTATTTTTTATTTTAATTTTTTTTTTTTTTTTTTTTTTTTTGGGGGGGGGGGGTGCTGTTGGCGTGTAATTTGTTTTGTTTTGTGTTCAATATTCGTCCAAACATAACACTACTACTTCCCTGCTTGTACTCATAGTTGATCCATGCGAAAGTACACCTAAGTCACTTTGGAATGTTTTGCAATCAAGACTTTGGATCTTTTTAAATACATGTTTCGGAACACTGATAAACGGCTCCTGGCTATAAGTCTGTCTGCAGTGTGCGAGACAAAATGACAGATGATTTAAGACATTAACATACTCCTCTTGGATACATGACGAGACAAGATGGCGGAAACTGTTTTGGCCTGATGCCAGAATCTCCTGAAACAAACACATTTCTACGAAGAACAACGACCAGATCGACCAAATCTAGCAATGCGGGGAGTCGTTTCAACAATGTCAGACCTGCACAAGACACGAGCAGTCCAAGGAAAAGTGGACCGAAACCAAGAGCAGTTGTGGTGCAATGCATGCAGCAAGATACTGAGACGGCCAGTGAAGCTGCTCTAGTTTCAGACAAAAAAACACACTTGGAGAAGAAGAAGAAGAAGAAGCTGGTCAGACAAATCTTGTAAGCGGGATTGGCGGATCGAAACCATTGATTCAATCATTATGTATTAAACATCTGTCGTCATGAACTTTATAGTCACAAAAATCTGCAAAGAGTATGGACGAAATTCGATGATCAGACAAAAAACAAATGTAATCAAAACACCACACTGTCCAGTTACAGTCAACAGCAACAAAGCTTACAGACTGACTTGGAAAAAGCTGATCATTTGTAGATAAGTTTAACTGTACAATGAACGTAATCAATATGTCAAAAAACACAGAACATATAGAGAAAATGAGGTAAAAAGATATTTAAAAAATTCTCAACATAGAGAAAATGAGGTAAAAAGATATGAAAAAAAATTCTCAACATTATAATATGCATTGTGTTAATGCTCCTTTAAGGTTGAAGGATGTTGTTTCATCTGTCAGAGGGAAAAATCACGTTAGTATGGACGCAATTTCTAATGAGCCATTGAAACTTTTGCCTAAAAATCGGGTTATGCTGTTACACGATTTATTCCAAACATACAGGGTTAAAGGCGTTATTTCACGAATGTGGAAGCATTCTGTTGTGATGCCAACGTCAAAATATAAAAAACGAAAAGAGATAAAGACAAACAAATAAACGAGCTACATGCGAATACCTCTAACCTCTCATATTGAAAAACTTTTGGGAAAAAATCGTTTCTGAGCAAGCCTGTATACTACTGCTTTGGGGAAAAATTCAGTTAATCAGCACGATTTCGAAAACCAAAATCAAATGTTGACCATGTTGGATAAACTTACTACCCACATGTAGTAGAAAGAAACTCGTGGAGAGCGTGGCAGCAGAGAGTCCTCAGAAGAGAAGCCCCCTTCAAGCAAGTGTTTCGGCCCTTATCTCCTGACACTCTAGGGGGGTTGGGCCACACCCGGTTCATGACTCCGGATGTCCCTCTGCTGCCCCTTTTTTTCCCATCTTGGGACGAGCCATGGCTGGGATTCGAACCCATGACCCTCTGGACATGCTCATTTTCCACTTAATGACTCGCGCTTTAACCACTGAGCCACAGGGACACCTGATATTTGTAGGGAAATTAAGCCTTATGAAGTTCACTTTTGTTCCTCCTTGACCAGATCCAGCTTGAACACCTCTCTGCCGCTTCTGCCATTGCTTTCAGGGCTCTGGTTTTTTCCTTCCCTGCAACTGAGAGCTGTTTCATGAGGCTGTATGCAGACGTTCCTACAAACCCCTAGCTCCAATTTCTGCAGTGAGGACTTTGACCTGATAGCCTTCTCTCCTCAGGCTGTTTGCCAGATCAGCATACTTTTCAGTCTTGTAGATTTGAGCTGCCTCCATTCTGTTCTCATATGGCACCGTGAGCTCGATCATGGTCAGCTGCTTGGTTGACTTAGAGTGGACTACTATGTCTGGTCTCATGCCACTCTTGCTGATGATCTCTGGGTGACTCTTCCATTCTGGGAGGTCTGCAGTGCACTCCCAGTCATCTGCCCCGTCCAGCAGACTCTGCCTGCATGTTTCGAGTGGCACTGTTGTTCTTGGCCATGATTTGCTGCCTCCTGCCGTGAAGAATGTTGCGGGTGCTTTTGGAGTCCTGATTTTCCCTTTTGTGGTGTTGGTACTAGCCCAGACTACTTGTACAATTTCTTTGAGCACTTGGTTGTGCCTCCATGTGTACCTTCCTTGAGCCAGGGCTACTTTACATGAGCTTAGGACATGCTCCACTGTTTGTTTTTCATGGCAGAGGGGGCATGCAGGATCGTCTGTTTTCCCCCACTTCACCAGGTTTGCATTTGAGGGCAGAAGGTCATATGCAGATCTGAGAATGAAGCTGATCCTGAGAGGGGCCATGTGCCAAATGTCATTCCAAGTGAGACTTCTTTGGAGTGCATTCTCCCACGTTGTCCATTGCCCTTGCTGGCTCTGCTGGACTGCTTTTTGGAGTCTTTTTTGGTCTTCTTCTTTTCTCATCTCCTGAATCATCATGTCTCTTTTGGCTTTTCCTTTGGCCTTTGACCACCATTCAGTTTTGGTCACCCCCAGTCCCTGTCTGTTGGTCTGTGTGTGTCCTGTTATTTCTCTGATCTTGAGACTTTCTTTTGCAGAATCCATCGCCTCTTGAACTTTCCATTTTCTGCCTGTCTTCAGCTGGGGCTTAATTGCTTCTACCACCTTGTCTCCTGAGTCCTCCAGCATGCTTTGAAGTCTGATCTTCCCTGCTTTGTATTCCTCCAGGATGGATTTCAGGGGTAGTTTCAGCTTTGCTTGGCGACAGTACAGCGCTATGTCAGTCAGACAGGGTGGGACACCAAGCCATTTCCTTGTGAACTTGTTGATTTTGGCTTCCATTGCCTCCACTATGCTGGTGCAGATGTCGTATATCATCAGAGGCCATAGCAGCTTTGGTATCAGCATGAACTGCAGACACCAGACCTTGTATTTGCCAGGGAGCCCACACTGGTCAATGGTCTCCAAGCCTTCCTCCGCCATCTGCTTGGTTTCTTTTGCTCTTTGTGTGTCTTTCAGCGTATCATCATACCATCTTCCAAGGCTCTTGACTGGTTCTTCTGTGACTGTTGGAATGGCCTGGTTGGCAACACTGAAGACCACAGATCCGGCCACTTTTCCTTTCCTCAGTGAGAGACTCCGTGATTTCTTTGGCTTGAACTTCATTCTGGATGAGGCAACTATGTCGTCCAGCCTCTCCAGCACATGACGTGTCTCGTCTTCTCTGGATGAAATCACTGTAGTGTCATCCATGAAGGCCTTGAGAGGAGGCATCTTGTATCCATCGCCAAGGTCTGTTTGTCTCGCGTTGTTTGTTGCTGCTTTCAAGATGAGTTCCATTGCCAGCACGAACAGTATTGGGGAAATTGCACAGCCCATTGCAATACCCACTTCCAAGTTGATCCAGTCTGTTGTGTACTCCTTGGTAGAGAACCGCATTGAGAAGCCATTGAAGTACTTCTTGAGCATGTCGCGGATGTTCTTTGGCACATGGTACATCTCAAGAGCCAACTGTATCATCTCATGGGGCACAGATCCATATGCGTTTGCCAGATCAAGCCACACTACGTCCAGGTCTCTCTTTTCTGTTTTTGCTTTTTGGATTGCGTCCCAGATCATTGTGGCGTGTTCTACACAGCCCGCCACGCCTGGGATGCCACCTTTCTGGACTGACACATCCAAGTACTTGTTTTCCATCAGGTACTTGGTCAGCCTTGCTGCCATGACAGAGAAGAAGATTTTCCCTTCGACGTTCAGTAGTGATATTGGCCTGAACTGGCTAATGTCACTTGAGTTTTGCTCTTTGGGGATGTACACACCATCTGCCGTCATCCACTGGCCGCTGATCTTCTGGTTTCTCCAAGCCGATCGCAGCAGCCTGTGGAGCCACTCCAGCACCTTGGGACATTTCTTGTAAAGCTGGTAAGGTATTCCGTTTGGCCCTGGTGATGATTTGGCTCTGGCTTTGTCGACCACCTTCTTGATTTCCGCCAACGTTGGAGGCTTGCCATTGAACTGTTCCTCAGGGTTGGTTGGCCACACCAGACCTTGAATGTCGAGTGGTGCTTTGCTCTGTGGGTCAGAGTATGTTTTCCTCAGATGCTGCTCAAGAACTCCTTTGTCCACACTTAGGGTCCCAGATTTTGGCTGCTCAAACAGTGTTCTGGCAAACTGGAAGGGGTCTCTGAAGAAGCGCTCTTGTGTCTTCTTCTTTTTGCTCTTCCTCTTCCTCGCAGATTCCGCTTTGCTGAGGGCACTGTGTTTTTCTTTCAGGTCTTTCCACAGTTTTTCCAAGCCTTGTTTTTCAGCTGGCAGTGCGGTCTTCATTTGCATCTTGAGGTTTTTCTTTTGGACCCTGATCTTGTCCATCTTTTCTTGGCGTCTGGATTTCTTTGGAGGTGTTTTCTCTTTGGGTAGTTTTGCTCCATAGGCGTCTCTACATGTGGCATACACAATGTCCCCATATGTGGCTAGTTTGTGTTCCAGGGTGCTTTTCCCTATCAGTGCATCGAGTCTTTGGACGATTTTTGCATCCAGTTTCTCCCAATCTTCAGTTTCGTTTGCTCGTGGCAAGTTGAGTTTCAGGCGCCTGGCATCGAGGGCCTGTGCAAATTCCTCATCCGAACCAACAGCGTGGATGTCCTTGGCACTGTGGTTTAAATCCTGGCCTTGGTCTACCGACGTCTTATCTGCTGATGCAGTGCGCTGCTGCTCATTCAGATGAGTCTTCACACATCCCATCTTTGTTCTGTGGATCTTCATGCCACGGGTGGTAGCGATTCCCTGTAGGAAGAAAGTACCATCCAAATGCTTTAACATAAAAAAGGCATACAAACATTTGTGGCATGATAGTTTACTACATCTATTCAAATCTGTCGAACTATCTGGTATGTTTATCATGATGTCAACAATTTCCTCTTGGAAAGAAGTATATAGGCAAAATGTGGAAAGTCTAACTCCATATTAATATTTCAAAGAATGGGCATCCTACAAGGATCAGTCACTGTGCCTCAATTATTCAACAATGTATTCTAGAATTCTCCAAATTGTTTATTAAACAAAGCTGTCTTTGCACACTTATCTGACACCATTTGCATATGGATAAGAATAAGCATAAAAAAGAAAACTTATAAAGGAGAGGTAAGCTTTTACCCAAAACGTATCAACTTGAACTCGGGAAACTCAATAGCTATCTAATTACGAATGGTTGTCATTATCTACCGAAAAGCTGTATTTTGATTTTCTTTTGAATAATGGCATTCATCCGCCCATACGAATAAATGATAACATTCTAAAACATAAACATAAAAACTTTGAACATATGGTGGAGCTATCATATTGAATGTTCACTAACGAAAACTAAGAAAATTTTCAAATTTTAAGAGTAATAAAAAAGTGTGTGTGTGTGTGTGTGTGTGTGTGTGTGTGTGTGTGTGTGTGTGTGTGTGTGTGTGTGTGTGTGTGTGTGTGTGTGTGTGTGTGTGTGTTTGCGTGGGCGCACACCTTTTCGTATACATCTCCTCTGACTGTCAGACATTGACCAGGAAAGAAAAAAAAACTGCTACGTCAGAAGTACAGGAGTTGTCTGGATCATAATAAAATCAGTCATAGACAGTGTCAGGAAGATGTGCAAAGAAACAAACAAAGGCACGAACACACAAACAAGCAAACAATACCCCTTTCTCAGTATTACAGTTTGGATAACATTTGGTGAAATATAGCATGGTCCAGTCTGTTGATCCGATAACATGTACAGAAAAAAAACCCAACAATATACCAGGTTTTTTAGGGTACCTAACACATAGTGCGATGAATGGGAGATCTGCTTGACCCTTTTCTCTCTCTCTCTCTCTCTCTCTCTCTCTCTCTCTCTCTCTCTCTCTCTCTCTCTCTCTCTCTCTCTCTCTCTCTCTCTCAATGTGTCTTTCTATCTGTTTCAGAACCAGGAAGTGATTGAATCAGTGTTGGCACGGTCCGGCCAGGAAGACACGGGGACGACCAAACCACAGACAGCAGCTGCTTCCAACTGAACCCTCCAGCCATCACTGTGTTCTGGCATGGAGACACTGGCATCGTGACCAGCTTCTGTTACTTGTTTCAGCCAGTGTATCGTGAACGTGTGCTGCATTCAATGACTGTCACGTTCCTGGGAAAAAATCAGTTATCCTCGAATGAAGACTTTCAAGATAACAAAGGTGTTTACTTTTTATACTTTTTTTCTGCACGTACGCACGCACACACAGAGATAAATAGATAGATAGACAGATACATACCTATACGCATACATACACACATACATGCGTACATACATACATACATACACAAATACATACATACATACACACATATATACATACATACTTTCATGCATGGATACATCTTTCTCTCATTTATCTAGTTTTCTATCTATCCATTCATCTCTCTCTAGCTATATATCTCTGTATCTATCTATCTCTCTATCTATCTATCTAATTATCCATATATCTACCTACACACCTACACATCTACACACACACACACACACACACACACACACACACACACACACACACCTACACACACACACACACACACACACACACACACACGTGTTTATATATATTTCCATTTTTTGGTATAATATATATATATATATATATATATATAATATGAACATATCTACATAGATATATATATACACACATATATTATATACATATATATATATATATATATATATATATTCATTAAAAAGTAAGGTTTAAAATTTTATCTACAACGTTGTTTCATGAAACCGCATGCGGTTGCAATCGTCAGGATGTGGTGGGTCAGTGCTGCCGGTGTTTTATAACTGCTTGTGTTGTCTGTCATCACGTGCTGTCTGTGTTTTTCGTGTGTTTCTGATTCTTGTTCCGGGAATAGGCCGGAGGACGTCCGGGAAAGACCGGAGGACACTGGGAAAGACCAGAACCAAGGGCTCTGTGGGCTGGCTCCCCACTTTGCCTTAAACATGTGGCTACTAAAAATAAAAGGAAAAGATGCTCCCAGGATTCACCGAAAGGGGGAGAGAATGATGAATCCATCGGTGCTCAACCAATCATGACTGCAAATCCCAAACGGACTATGAACATGGACCAAATGGAATATCCATGTGTCTGTGGAAAGCGTTTCGCTACCACCCGTGGCATGAAGATCCACAGAACAAAGATGGGATGTGTGAAGACTCATCTGAATGAGCAGCAGCGCACTGCATCAGCAGATAAGACGTCGGAAGACCAAGGCCAGGATTTAAACCACAGTGCCAAGGACATCCACGCTGTTGGTTCGGATGAGGAATTTGCACAGGCCCTCGATGCCAGGCGCCTGAAACTCAACTTGCCACGAGCAAACGAAACTGAAGATTGGGAGAAACTGGATGCAAAAAATCGTCCAAAGACTCGATGCACTGATAGGGAAAAGCACCCTGGAACACAAACTAGCCACATATGGGGACATTGTGTATGCCACATGTAGAGACGCCTATGGAGCAAAACTACCCAAAGAGAAAACACCTCCAAAGAAATCCAGACGCCAAGAAAAGATGGACAAGATCAGGGTCCAAAAGAAAAACCTCAAGATGCAAATGAAGACCGCACTGCCAGCTGAAAAACAAGGCTTGGAAAAACTGTGGAAAGACCTGAAAGAAAAACACAGTGCCCTCAGCAAAGCGGAATCTGCGAGGAAGAGGAAGAGCAAAAAGAAGAAGACACAAGAGCGCTTCTTCAGAGACCCCTTCCAGTTTGCCAGAACACTGTTTGAGCAGCCAAAATCTGGGACCCTAAGTGTGGACAAAGGAGTTCTTGAGCAGCATCTGAGGAAAACATACTCTGACCCACAGAGCAAAGCACCACTCGACATTCAAGGTCTGGTGTGGCCAACCAACCCTGAGGAACAGTTCAATGGCAAGCCTCCAACGTTGGCGGAAATCAAGAAGGTGGTCGACAAAGCCAGAGCCAAATCATCACCAGGGCCAAACGGAATACCTTACCAGCTTTACAAGAAATGTCCCAAGGTGCTGGAGTGGCTCCACAGGCTGCTGCGATCGGCTTGGAGAAACCAGAAGATCAGCGGCCAGTGGATGACGGCAGATGGTGTGTACATCCCCAAAGAGCAAAACTCAAGTGACATTAGCCAGTTCAGGCCAATATCACTACTGAACGTCGAAGGGAAAATCTTCTTCTCTGTCATGGCAGCAAGGCTGACCAAGTACCTGATGGAAAACAAGTACTTGGATGTGTCAGTCCAGAAAGGTGGCATCCCAGGCGTGGCGGGCTGTGTAGAACACGCCACAATGATCTGGGACGCAATCCAAAAAGCAAAAACAGAAAAGAGAGACCTGGACGTAGTGTGGCTTGATCTGGCAAACGCATATGGATCTGTGCCCCATGAGATGATACAGTTGGCTCTTGAGATGTACCATGTGCCAAAGAACATCCGCGACATGCTCAAGAAGTACTTCAATGGCTTCTCAATGCGGTTCTCTACCAAGGAGTACACAACAGACTGGATCAACTTGGAAGTGGGTATTGCAATGGGCTGTGCAATTTCCCCAATACTGTTCGTGCTGGCAATGGAAACTCATCTTGAAAGCAGCAACAAACAACGCGAGACAAACAGACCTTGGCGATGGATACAAGATGCCTCCTCTCAAGGCCTTCATGGATGACACTACAGTGATTTCATCCAGAGAAGACGAGACACGTCATGTGCTGGAGAGGCTGGACGACATAGTTGCCTCATCCAGAATGAAGTTCAAGCCAAAGAAATCACGGAGTCTCTCACTGAGGAAAGGAAAAGTGGCCGGATCTGTGGTCTTCAGTGTTGCCAACCAGGCCATTCCAACAGTCACAGAAGAACCAGTCAAGAGCCTTGGAAGATGGTATGATGATACGCTGAAAGACACACAAAGAGCAAAAGAAACCAAGCAGATGGCGGAGGAAGGCTTGGAGACCATTGACCAGTGTGGGCTCCCTGGCAAATACAAGGTCTGGTGTCTGCAGTTCATGCTGATACCAAAGCTGCTAGGCCTCTGATGATATACGACATCTGCACCAGCATAGTGGAGGCAATGGAAGCCAAAATCAACAAGTTCACAAGGAAATGGCTTGGTGTCCCACCCTGTCTGACTGACATAGCGCTGTACTGTCGCCAAGCAAAGCTGAAACTACCCCTGAAATCCATCCTGGAGGAATACAAAGCAGGGAAGATCAGACTTCAAAGCATGCTGGAGGACTCAGGAGACAAGGTGGTAGAAGCAATTAAGCCCCAGCTGAAGACAGGCAGAAAATGGAAAGTTCAAGAGGCGATGGATTCTGCAAAAGAAAGTCTCAAGATCAGAGAAATAACAGGACACACACAGACCAACAGACAGGGACTGGGGGTGACCAAAACTGAATGGTGGTCAAAGGCCAAAGGAAAAGCCAAAAGAGACATGATGATTCAGGAGATGAGAAAAGAAGAAGACCAAAAAAGGCTCCAAAAAGCAGTCCAGCAGAGCCAGCAAGGGCAATGGACAACGTGGGAGAATGCACTCCAAAGAAGTCTCACTTGGAATGACATTTGGCACATGGCCCCTCTCAGGATCAGCTTCATTCTCAGATCTGCATATGACCTTCTGCCCTCAAATGCAAACCTGGTGAAGTGGGGGAAAACAGACGATCCTGCATGCCCCCTCTGCCATGAAAAACAAACAGTGGAGCATGTCCTAAGCTCATGTAAAGTAGCCCTGGCTCAAGGAAGGTACACATGGAGGCACAACCAAGTGCTCAAAGAAATTGTACAAGTAGTCTGGGCTAGTACCAACACCACAAAAGGGAAAATCAGGACTCCAAAAGCACCCGCAACATTCTTCACGGCAGGAGGCAGCAAATCATGGCCAAGAACAACAGTGCCACTCGAAACATGCAGGCAGAGTCTGCTGGACGGGGCAGATGACTGGGAGTGCACTGCAGACCTCCCAGAATGGAAGAGTCACCCAGAGATCATCAGCAAGAGTGGCATGAGACCAGACATAGTAGTCCACTCTAAGTCAACCAAGCAGCTGATCATGATCGAGCTCACGGTGCCATATGAGAACAGAATGGAGGCAGCTCAAATCTACAAGACTGAAAAGTATGCTGATCTGGCAAACAGCCTGAGGAGAGAAGGCTATCAGGTCAAAGTCCTCACTGCAGAAATTGGAGCTAGGGGGTTTGTAGGAACGTCTGCATACAGCCTCATGAAACAGCTCTCAGTTGCAGGGAAGGAAAAAACCAGAGCCCTGAAAGCAATGGCAGAAGCGGCAGAGAGGTGTTCAAGCTGGATCTGGTCAAGGAGGAACAAAAGTGAACTTCATAAGGCTTAATTTCCCTACAAATATCAGGTGTCCCTGTGGCTCAGTGGTTAAAGCGCGAGTCATTAAGTGGAAAATGAGCATGTCCAGAGGGTCATGGGTTCGAATCCCAGCCATGGCTCGTCCCAAGATGGGAAAAAAAGGGGCAGCAGAGGGACATCCGGAGTCATGAACCGGGTGTGGCCCAACCCCCTAGAGTGTCAGGAGATAAGGGCCGAAACACTTGCTTGAAGGGGGCTTCTCTTCTGAGGACTCTCTGCTGCCACGCTCTCCACGAGTTTCTTTCTACTGTTCACTGATAGGAATTTCCACTTGTGCCTGCAGTTGTTAACCATTTCTATCCTGGTGTTTAAAGTTGCCATTTGTGGTTTGCATAGTATTATGTACTTTTCTGTTGAGCATAGGTTACATCTTTTTGAAATATTGTTATATGGTGCTGCTCTTTTTATGATTTTCCAGGATATATTGTAGTCTATTTTTTTCTCTTTCAGCTTCCACATGTATTTACTCAATTCTGTTTGGTTTTTGTATCTTTCTTTGTTAAATGACTGTTTGTGGTTTGCATATCTAGTTTTGAATTGGTTTTCAGTAATACCTATATATGTTTCTTCTGCGTTCTCTGATGTTACAGTGGCTTGGTACACAATGTTGTTGTAGAGGCATTTTGTTGCTCAGAGGGCACTGTTCTTTCTTGATGCAGTTGCAAGATTTCCTTTCATCACCCTCGTTTTTCTCTATACTGCTTTTCATTTTGTTGGTTGAATCAATGATGTTTTTAAGGTTGGGCATACATGAGTATGATAATTTGATGTTG
>JAMYXO010006855.1:10000-12945 GCA_033310375.1 Conus canariensis | reverse complement strand
TCTCTCTCTCTCTTTTTTCTTTTCTCTCTCTCTCTCTCTTTTCCCCCCTTTTCTCTCTCTCTCTCTTGGGGGTTTTGTGTTGGGGGGGCCCCCCTTTCCTCCGAAAAGTCAGTCCCCTTTTTCCCGTTAATCTCTCTCTTTTTCCCCTTTTCCTTTTTCTTTTTTCTCTTTTTCTTCCTCTTTTTCCCCTTTCTTCTTTTTCCCTTCGGGTTTTCTGTTTCTTTTTTTTTCCTTCTTCTTCTTTTCTTTTTTTCTCTCCCCTCGGGGGGATCGTGAACTGCGTTTCAGTGAGCTTTAATGCATTGTGGCTGTGTGTTTTTTTTTTTGGGGGGGCGGATATTTTCCCAAGTTTTTCCCCCCAATTTTCCCCCCAAATTTCCCCCCCCAAAACCCCATGCTTCCCCAGCATTTTTCTTTTAGAGCGGCGGGGAGGTTCGTTCCCATCTCCCCCCCGTTTTTTTTTAATTTTTTTTAGGCGGGCCAGGAAAGGAAGGGGCTATTGGGGAAAATCGAAAATTTGCCCCGGGGGGAAGTTAACGGTTTTTACCCCTTGGCCTTTTCCCCTTTTAAATTTTTGGGGGGGGCGGGGATTTTCTAGTGGGGAGCGTAAAGCAAAACCCCGGGGCCCCGGGGGGGAAACATTTTAAGAGGGGGGGCCCGGGGAATTCGGCCCCCAGGGTCGCTTTTGGAAGGGACGAGTTCCCCGGCGGACGGGAAACGGGGGGGACAACCCCCCCCTCCCCAAACCCCCCAAAAATTTTGGGAAAATTCAGGGGTTATTTGCGTCAATAAAAACGTTTTTAGAGAAAGAAAAAAAAAAATTTCATTGGAAAATTTTCCCCAAAAGCTTAACCCAAAGTGGTTTGAAAAGATCTGGGGGAAAGAGGTTTGGGGGTTTTTGGGGAAAAAAAATTCAAATTTTGCAAAAAAACCTGCCCTATTTAAAAATTGAAAAATTGGAAAAAAAAGGGAAAAAGACTTAGGGGGGAAAGAAAAAAAACCTTTAAAAATTTAATTTTTAGGTTTTCCCCTGGGGGATCAGAATGAATCGGGGGAATTTAAAAAGGGAAAAAACCCCCTGCCCTTTAAAAAAATCTGATCAACTTGGATTGACAGGGACCCGGGATTTTGATCGGTTTAAAGGGCCCGGGAAACCCCAAAAGGATTTCCCCGGGGAAATCCCCCGATTTTTTTTTTTAAAAAAGGAAACTTTAGTATTTTGAAAAAAAAAGGGAAAAAAAAAAGGTACGACATTTTGTGGGGGGGGTTTTTTTTTTCCGTGGCAAAAACCATAAAAAATGGCCTTTCCCCTCATCTAAAAAAAAAAAAAAAAAAAAAAAGGTTTAAAGGGGAAAACGAGAAAACGATGATCTTTGATCATTGTTATCGACGGAAAAAGCTTTCCCCTGGATGCCACCCCCAAAAAAAAAAAGAGTCCGGTTTAGGGGGGGGGGGGGCCCGGGCCCCCATGGGAAAAAATTTTTCCCGTCACTGGGTAAAAAGGGAAAAGGGAAGGCAAAAAAAGATGCCCCCGGTGGAAACGCCGGTCGGTGGGGCCCCTTGTCAGTGGTAAAGCGGGATGTTTACCCCCTGTCAGGGGTGGCGTGTAAAGGGGGGAGCGGGAGTTTTTGGGGTAGGGCCAGTGAGCTCGTTCTTTTGTTGAAAAACTTTGCGTAAAATTGATTGATGTTGCTTTTTTACATAAAACACACCCCTTTGCCTGTTTTGCAAATCTTTACAGAGAGGGGGACGGGGACTTCAGACTTCAGACTTTTATTATACCCCCCTATAAAAAGGGAAAAAATGTTTTTTTCAGGTGTAAAAAACAAATAAAAACAATTAAAATTTGTAAATCAATCTGTGGGAAAAAAAAGGGGGCCCCTTTTAAAAACCAAAATCATAGACCCTTTTCCAAGTGGTTTATGTAATGTAAAAAATTACCATTTTTTTAAAAATTTTCCCCCCCAAAAATTTTTCCCCCCCAAACCCAAAACAAACACCCCCCCCCCCCCCCCCCCCCCCCCCCCCCCCCCCCCCCCCCCCCCCCCCCCCCCCCCCCCCCCCCCCCCCCCCCCCCCCCCCCCCCCCCCCCCCCATTTACCCTTCTTCAACACTCTCTAAATTTGCTGGTCAACAAATTTGTACTAGGGGGAAAATGAACTATAATATATAAAAGACTGGGAGATGGATGGAGGAAACAGTGAAGATTTTCAGAAAAGAGAGGGAAGACAGAGAAAAACCCAAAAAGGGGGAAGGAAAAAAGGGGCATTTTGAGTTAGAGGGGGGGGGGAACAGAATAGTAAAGGGTTTGAGAAAAAAAGAGAGGACTCGGGAGAGCGACAGATCGTCGGGCAGGGACGAGCCCAGACACCAGAAAAGAGAGACATGAGAGGGAGGGGGATTTGAGAAGGGAGAGAGACACAGAGAGAGGGAGAGACAGACAGACGACGACGGACAGAGACGAAGAGCTAAAACATGGACAAAAATCTAAGACGATAACATTTAAGACCCGAAATCCACTTAACTTCTTACACACTCCCCCCCCCCCCCTCAACTTCTCTCCCCCACCATCTACTAGCACACACACACACACACACACACACACACACACACACACACACGCACGCACGCACGCACGCAAGCACGCACGCACGCACGCACGCACGCACGCACAACATACACACGCACACGCACGCACGCCCACACACACGCACACACACACACACACACACACACACACCACACACACACACACACACACACACATACACACCACACACACACACGCACCACACACCACACACACCACACCACACACCACACACACACACACACACATATTATATCATCATCAAAAAGGTGTATAAAAAAATCAGACTAGCATTAAAACAAGCAGTCAATTCATAGCACGTGCATTTTCTAAGTTACACATTGTCCAGGACGGG
>JAMYXO010006855.1:0-2500 GCA_033310375.1 Conus canariensis | reverse complement strand
ACACCAGGGTTGGTTTTATAAGGTGTCGATGAGGGATTCTTTACCCCAAAAAACCCCCTTTTCCCCTTTTGGAAGTTAAAAGAAAAAAGAGCTGTGAATTCCCCCCATTATATTATACACCCCTTTTTTCCGTTTCCGCTTAGAATTTTGTCTGAAAACTAAACGGAAAATTAAATCGCCTATGGTGTGAACAGATCACCTTATACATTTTATTTATCGTCAAAAGATACAACTTTTCCTATGATTTATTTACGTCAAAAATTATTCACGAAAAAAATTGCAAAAAATACTTTGCCGTCCTGAAACCTTTTAGCGAAAGCCTTCGAATCATTTATGGCGCCATTAGAGCTTTCTTTACAATGATTTTTATCGAAAAGTAAGCTGAAAGCATTTTGGTATTCTATTCCGGGATTTTGTGGGTTTTTTTGCATAATGATGTCAACTACTAATGAAATGTTCATGTTTATCCACAAATCCTCCCTTCCCCGTTTCTCCTTTCTTCTCTCTCTCTCTCTCTCTCTCTCTCTTTCAAACACACACCCCCACCCACAACACAACAAACACACACACACCACACCCACACAACACCAACCAAACACACACAATACACAGCATACAGAACACACACACACATAAAATCAACACTGTTCACACCGGCCGCGCGGCGCCACCCACCCCACACCACCCACAAACACACCAAAACACGCAAACCGCGCGCGCGCGCGCACACACCACACACACACACACACACACACACACACCACACACACACACCACGCACGCCCCAGCACGCACCCACGGGACGCACGCCGCACGCAACGAGCGCCGCCCACACCACACACACCCACAACACCCCAACCATCTTTTCTTTCTCTCTTTTTTTCTCTCTCTCTTTCTCTCTCTCTCTCTAAATTTGGTCTTTTTTCCTTACAGTAAAAGAAAATAAACAACGAAACACACAAACGAGGGGGAATGAAGGAGAGGTGATGATTAAAAAAGATGTTACGATCACATAATGTCTGTCTCTGTTGTCTTTCCCCTTTGGGGTGTCTGTTGTTGTCTGCTTTGTCTCTCTCTCTCTTCTATTTCTCTGTCATGTTCTTGATTCTTGTCTCTTTCTGTCTCGTCTGTCTCTGTTTTTGTTTTGTCCTGTCTCTTCTCCCCCTCTCTCTTAAAATCTAAAATCAGCTGATTTGCTCATTGTCTGTTGTCTGTCTGTCTATCTGTCTGTCTGTCTATCTGTCTGTGTCTGCTGCTGTCTCCTTCTGTCCTCTTTTGGATTGTCTCTCTCTTTCTCTCTCTCTCTCCTTAAAATCAGCTGTTTGCTCATTTTTTGTGTTGTGTGTTGTTGTGTGTTGTGTGTCTGTCTCTTGTCTCTGTCTCTGTCTCTGTTCCCCTCTCTCTCCCCTCTCTCTCTCTCTTCTTCTCTCTCGCCCAAAAAAACGGAATTTTTTTTTGTTTTTTTGCCCCACCATCTCCTCCCTTCCCGTTTTTGTACTGTGACCCAGGCCAACCCCCCAAAATTTGGTTTGTTTCCCGCCCCCAACCCCCCTTTTTTTTTTTTTTAATCTTTCCGAAGGGTATGCTTGTGATATCTGATACTTTTAATAAAAATGTTATACTTTTAAACACAGTGTTTAAAATTCTAAACCAGTGTTTTCTTTATAATAAACGTGTTATATTTATAAAACACAGTGTTCACCCCGGGCGTGTAAAAAAATTTATATTTTTCCCAAAACCCCCGTGTTCCTTAGAGTTTTGGGGCCCTTACGCTTATCAAAAGCATTGGTTTTTTTACAAATTTCAAGAACAATTTTGTTCCTTGCAAAGAAGGTTCTGTTTTCACCCCAAACACATTTCAATTATCAAACAAAACCATTAAAAAAATGTTCATACAGCGCAGGAGAGGCCTCAAAATTTAAAAATGTTTATATATACAATATGTCACGAGCTGAACTAATTAGCAGGGTATCAAATTTTTCGAAATTATATAGGAACAGTTTTTGAGATTGCAAAAATGTGTCAATTTTATGAAAAGGAAACATTAAAACCCGCGGGGAAAACGATAAAAAACGTGGGGAGGGGGAAGGGGGAAAGTACACAACAAAAAAGACGTGCAAGTCGCTAATTTTTGTTGTTAATATACACAAAAAAAAAAACAGGCAAGTCGTAATTATTGTTTTAATATACACAAAAAGAAAAACGTGCAAGTGTAAATTTTTTTGATTTTAAAATTACCAAAAAGAAAAAACGGGGCAACCCAAAATTTTGTTATTATAACCCAAAAAAAAAAAAACCGTGCAAGTCGCTAATTATTGTTTTTTAATTACAAAAAAGACAAGACAGTGCAAGTCGTAATTTTGTGATTAAAATACACAAAAAAAAAAGACAGTGCAAGTCGCTAATTATTTTTTATTAATGTACACAAAAAAAAAAAACGTCAACGTAATTGTTGATTTTAAGTCCCCAAAAAGACAAGACGTGAAGCGCAAATTTTGTT
>JAMYXO010006854.1:0-12947 GCA_033310375.1 Conus canariensis | reverse complement strand
TTTTAACAATGCTTGAAATTTTAACACCATCCCAATAGAAAAACGTTCCCAATGCCCAATGCAAAACAAAACCAAAACAATAAAAAAAACTTTACAAGTAAATGAAAATAACCCCATGAATTAAGAAAAAAACTTTCTTAAAACAATGAATGAAATTTAAAACCCATACCAATGGGAAAAAAGGGTTACAATGTAAGGGCAAAAAACCCCCAGGGAATAAAAAAAAACGGCGGGTTACAAAAAAAAATCCCAATGCGGAAATACAATCAAAAAAAAAAACTTTTACTTAAATGCAATTGCCAAATTTAACACCATGCAAGAAAAAAAAACGTGAAAAAGAATTTGAAAAAACAAAAACACCATGCAATAGAAAAAAACTTTTTAAAAATGCAAATGAAAATTACCCAAATTTGAAATAGAAAAACCTTTTAAAAAGAACCCAATACTACACCATGAAATTTAGAAAACCGTTACAATGAAAATGCAATACCCCCATACAATAGAAAAAATTTTAAAATTGAAAGCAAAAATTCCCAATGTAAAAATAACAAACGTTAAAAATTCCCCAAGGGAAAATTTCCCCAAATTAACAATAGAAAAACGTTACAATGAAAATTGCAACAAAAAAACAATGCAATAAAAATTTCCAATACAAAACAAATACAGATACGAAAAATTTTTCCCCTTCTTACCTATCCTTTTTTTTCCTTTTTTTGTTGCCTAGCCAGCCGCCCTTGAAAGGGCCCCCCCCCTTTCCCCCCCCCTTATATTCTTTTTGTTACCAAAAAAAAACATTTTGAAAAAACAAAAAAAATAAACGGAAAAAAAACCGGGGGGGTTACCACAGACTGTTTGGGCCTGGTGGTGTAAAATTTAAAATGGTTTTAAAAGGAAAAGGGGTTTCACTTTTTTTTCCCCGGTAAGATTGGGGGACAAAAATGCCGGTTATAAGAAAAAAACCTTTTTTTTTTTTTGGTTTCCTTTTTTCCCACCCCCGCATTTTGTTCTTCTTGTTTCTTTTTTTTTTTTCTTTGATCCGGTTTTTTGGTTTTTTTTTTTTTTTTTTGGTTTTTTTTTTTTTTTTTTCCCCCCCCCCTTTTCCGGGCCCCCCTTTCCCCCCCCCCCACCCCCCCCTTTTTTTTTCCCCCCCTTTCCCCTTTTTTTTTATTTTCCCCCTTTTTTTTTCCCTTATTTTGCCCCCCCCCCTTTTCCCCCCCCCTTTTTAACCCCCCCCCCCCCCCCCCGGTGTTTTTTGCCCCCCCCCCTTTTTTTTTTGATTTTTTTCTTTTCCTTTTTTTTTTTTTTTTCCTTTTTTTTTCCTTTTTTTTCCCCCTCTCTTTTTCTTTTCTTTTTCCTTTATTTCTCTCTCTCCCCCTTCCCCCTTTCTTTCCCCCCGGTTCCCCTTTTTTGTTTCTTGGCCCCCCTCTCTTTCCCCCTTTTCTTTCTTTCTTTCTTTCCCCGTCTTCTCTCGCTTTCTTTTTTCTCCCCTTCTCCCCTTCCCCTCTGGGGTACTTTTTTTCTTTTGTTTCCCCCTTTTTCTTTTTATTCCTTTTCCCTATTTACCCGGTTTTCCTCCGCCCCTTCTTTTCCCCTTTTCTTTTAAATGTAAAGAAACGGTTTCTTGTTCAGCGAAAGTTTAAAAACTGAAGGAGTCTGGGCCCGGAAAAACCCCCCTTCATCCCCCCACCCGTTTCCACATTTCCCCTAAAAACCCCCGCCCACAGCCCCCACCCCACCATCCCCACCCCCTTCCCCGTCTCCCCTCCCCAAAACCGTCTTTTTCCCTCCCTCCTTGTTTTAGGGGTTCGTTTTTAAATTTTTTTTTTGGAAATTTTTCACGAAAAAATTCGTTTCCAAAATACGTTATCTTTCGGGAAATATGAGTGAGCGGGAGGAAAAGGGCTTTAAATAATGTACTTGTGTGTGTGTGTGTGTGTGTGTGTGTGTGTGGGGTGTGTGTTTTGTGGGGGTTGGGGTGTGGTGTTGTGTGTGGGGGGGGGGGGGGGGCCGTGGGTTGGGGCGGGGGGGGGGCCTTTTTGGGGGGCGCGCGCGCGGGGTTTTGGGGTGGGTTTTTATGTTTGTGAAAGCTTTGTGTATAGGGGTGTTTTAAAATGTGGGGGTGCGGGGGAGCGCGGCGCCGCGCGGGGGTATGGGTTTGTTTTGGGGTGTTGTGTGTGTGTGGTGTGTGTGTGTGTGTGTATTGTGTGTGTGTGTGTGTGTTGTGTGGTGTGTGTTGGTGTGTGTGTGTGTTTTTTTTTAAACACAGACGGGGGAATTCAGGTTTTTGAAAATTGTGGGGGGGTAGGAAGATGGATAGAAACCTAAACCACATGTGAATCCCCACGGGGTGTCTAGGAAATGTTTTTTGAAAATTTTTTATCATGATGTCTCTTTAAAAAAATCCTTTGTTGTGTGTGTGTGAATGTGTGTGTGGGGTGTGTGTGGGGTTGGTGTGTGTTGTGTGGTGTGTGTGTGTGTGTGTGGTGTGTGAGCGGGGCTGCGTGCGTCTGCGTGGTGTGTGTGTGTGTGTTGTGTTGTGTGTGTGTGAGGGGAAGGGGAGAAAAGAGAGAGGAGAGAGAACTTACACAGAGACACACAACGGACACAGCACACAGACAAAAAAAGAAAAACAAAACACACAAACAGACCAGAAAGAGAAAAGAACGCAGCAGACAGAAACACAGACTGCCCAGAGGGGCGGGAGGTTGGGGTTTGGGGAAAGGGGGCGGGGGGGGGGGGGGGGGGGGAAATGTGAGGGGAGTGAGAAAAAAGGAGGAACAGGAAAGGGAACCCCTTAAAGAAAATTTCAATCTTATATACATAATTTTTCGGTGGCTTTTCGTAAAGGGTTTGAGAGAGAAGAGAGAGAAGAGAAAAGGAGAGAGAGGGGGGGAAAAGGAGAGAGAGAGAGAGATGATGATGATGATGTTTGAGGTGAGGGGTTTTTTTTTTTTTTTTTTTTTCAAACAAAAGGGGTTTTTGATGTTTCGTGAAAAATGAAACTTTAAAAATAAACCCAAAAAAAAAGGGAAAAATAAGACTGAAACTTTCTTCTTCCGGGGGTTAGTAATGAGCCCATAAACTAAAATAAAAAAATCCATTAAAAAACCAAACTGTCCATGGAGTGGGGAAGGGAAAAAGGAAAAAAAGGACAGCTTTTTACAGTACATGAAATCCTTAAAGTCCCCCAAAAACTGGCCTGTGAAGTGTTTTTCCCGGAAACAAAACAGAATGATAGAACCCGGGTTTGAAATCTTTAAAAGCGAAAAGAGAGAGACACAGAGAAGAGAGAGAAAAATTAGAGAGGGGGAAGGGGGGGAGAAGAGGAAAAGGGGAAAATAGAGACAGAGAGGGGGAGGGGACTTTTAAAAAGAGAGAGAGAAAAGGAGAGAAGAGAGGGGAGGGAGGTGTGCACGACTTTTTGGCGTGTTTTTTGATAAAAACCCGGGTTTTGATCCCCGGGACCAGTTTTAAAAATTTCGATTTTAGGCCCAGATGTTTCAATTTAATTTCCCCCGGGGCCCCCATCATCCCTTCCCCCCTCCCCCCCCTTTCCCCCTACCTCTCTGTCCCCCTTTTTGGTTTTTGCAGGTCGGGTGTATTTGTCTTTCTTTATCTTTTTTTGTCTCTTTTCCCCTTCTTTGTTTTTTCTTTTCTTTTCCCCCCCCCCCCCCCCCCGGGGCCCCCTGTCTTCTATCTCTTCTGGTTTTTCTCTCCCCTCCCCCTTCCTCTCTCTGGTCCCCCCCGCATTTTTCATTGGGATCTTTTTTTTACTTTCTTTTTGTTTGTATCGCACTACCCCCTTTCCCCCCAAACACCCATTTGGTTTTACCCCCTTCCCATTTCCTCTCTTTCTTTCCCCCGGGCCCCGCCCCCCCCCTCTCTCCTCTCTCTCTTCGCCCCTCACACCACGGGCCCACACACACTCACACAAAAAACACACACACACACAGACACACACACACAACAACCCACAACCCAACCCCACACACACACCCCCACAAAACACACACACACACACACACACCCCACAAAACACCACCACCACCCACACCACCTCCTACCACCACCCACCCACCACCACATCCCAACACCCCCCACACCAAAACCCACAAACACGCACACACACACACCCCAAAAACACACACAAAACACACACCCCCAACAACAACACAACACCAACCAAAAACAACACAACACAAAAACCCAAAAAAGGGCACACACACACACACCACACACCACACACACCACCACAACCCCAAAAACCACGCAGGGAAAGGCACGAAAGCACGCACGCACCCGCACGCACACCACCACACACACCACCACACACACCTTACGGTTCAACACACTCCCCACACCAACCCCAATTTTTCCCTTTAAAAAAGTCGCCAAAAACCCTTTTTAGCAATTTTATTTTCCCGGGCCTATTTCCGAAGTCCGTTTTAAAGGCGGTTTTGGCCAAACGGGGTTTACCCGATCTTTAAAATTTTTTTCATTTAATTCATTCATTTCTTTAAATTTCCCCTTTTTATTTGTTTAACCCCCCCGGCGACTTTTAGTTCATGACTAGCAAAATGGGGTTGTAGCGTTATAGGGGAACCGGTCCCACGCAGAAAAAGGGCCTCCCATGAAAAAAACTAAAAAACCGGGAAACCGGGTTTTGGAAAAACCCTTTGGGGCCTTTGGTTTTGTTTTTGGGAAAAAACGGGCCCGGAAAACGGCTGGTTTAAGAAAGAAAAAAAAGGGGGGACAAAACCAGGGGGGGATGAAGGGTCTTTTTGTTTTCCAACCCTTTTTTCAGAGTTTTTTGGGGGAAGGGTTTGGCCTTTTGTGAGGGAGTTTTGACAGTTTTCTATTTTTTCTCAAAAGATGTAAAAACCCAAATTTTTCCCTTCTTTTTTACATAAAAGAAAATTACGTTTTCCCTTTTATTCCGACCCCCCAAAAACCCTTTTTTCTTTTTGGGGGAAAAACGCAAAAAACATTAAAAAAAAAAATTGCTGGAATAAAATTTGAAAAATTACTTAATTTACCCAGGGCAAAAACTCTTGAAACAAATGGCAGTTTAAGACAGTTTATGAATAACAATAAAAATTAAACCCACCCAAAAACAGGCCCCTCCCTTTTTCCCCTTTCCGGGGCATGAAGGGCAACATTTGAGACAGTTTTTTTAGATAAAAAATCCCCCCACCCCCTATATAAAAAACGGGGAAACCCAATGATGCGGGAATTAAAAAACTGTTTTTTTAAAAAAACCCATTGTCTACCCAGTTTCCCAAACTTTTACCAACATCAAAAAATTTCCACATCAAAGTCCCAAACCAATTTTTTTCTATGCATTTTCCCATTCTTTCTACCAACATTTTTTAGTCCATTGGGGTCAAAGTAAAATCATTACTTATTTTGTGATCCCCAAAAATTTCCTAAATCAGTTTACCCTTAATGAAACTTTTGTAGGGGCCGTACAGAACCCAAAATTTCGTAGGTTTCCCTACAGCAAAAAAGGGGGAAAAAACCCCGAAAAGGGTTGCCCACCTATGTTGTCTATTGAAACCTTTTTTCCCCCCTTTGGGGTGGTCGAAATGGTAAAGGGAGAACCCCGTCTCCACCCCAGGGTATTACAAACCCTGTCTGTCCATGTATCTATGTTTATCGATTGTTTGATTGATCGGTCGGCCTGCCTGTCTTTTTGGGGTTTGTCCGTCTTTTCCCGTCCGTCAATCGGGTCCTTTTGGTTTTGGTCTACATTCTTCGGGCCTCTGAGTTTGCTCGTCAAATTCCCCCGTGCGTCTCCTCTCTCTTCCCCCCACCTCTCTTTTTTCCCCCCCTTTTCTCTCCCCCCTCCCTCCCCTTTTCTATTCTTTTTCTCTCTTTTCCCTTCCCCCCCTCCCCCTCCCCCCTTCCCCCTTCTCTTTTCCCGCCCCCCCCCGTTAATTTCCTTCCCCCCATTCCCCCCCCCCCCCCCCCCAGAAAATTTTTAACGTAAATTACTTAAAAATTTATCCGTATTATGAAAAAAAAAAATTGGAGAGAGGCGTTTGGGAGACAAAGGGGAGGCAGAAAAAAGGGGTTGTTTTACGGTGTTTCTTAAAACCCCCCATCAACCCTTAAATGTTTTTGGATAAAGGGAACGTTGTAAATTTGCATTTCCCCTTTTGTTCTCAAAAACAGCTCATTGTTCCCAAAGGATGAAAAAAAAAAATGAAAATGGGCGGCAAAATTTGGTTACGGCAAAGGCTGGGCAGAAAAGGGAACAGTATTCGTTTAGGCGGGGCCCCGCTGACCGGAAATCGCGCGTTTTAAATGCTAGCTCTCATCAAGCTTTTGCACTTGTCACAAAAAAGCGACTAAATTAGCCAATCCCCGGGGTTCGTGTTGCTTAAAAAGGACAAACGCCATCAAAAGAGCATGCCTTTGGAGAAAAGTCCCAATAAATTTCCCGGGGCTCTTTTAAATTGCATGCGAAGAAAAAAAAAAGTATCAAAAAATAAACCCGGGAAATTTTTCCCGGGTTGTGCGTCGGGACACCAAAAGGTCGTTTTTTCAAATTTTTCAAAATTTTAATGAGCGGGGCCTTTGTTGCAGTGGCTCTCATCAAAAATTTTAAAATTGGGGCCCAAGGCCTTCTTAAGGAGTCGAGTATTTTAACGGCACAGTTATGTTTTTTAATTAAAAATTTTTTATTGGTTTAAAAGGGTTTATCTTAGGCACATTTTCCCTTTGGGGTTTTTTTTTTTTAAAATTTCATTGTGTCTAAAAGCCCAATATCCCTTCTTTTTCCTTCATATGCCCCTAAAAGGTTTCATGAAAAGGGGGCGGCTCCAAACAAACTGTTTCAAAAAAAAAACAAAATGGCTATTTTTTTCGGGGGAAAAGCCCCCCTTTGGGGGCCTTTTGATGGGGGGTCACGGGTGAATACGTAGCCCTTTGAAATGTGACTCGGGAAAGGAAAGCTCGTGGGTTTTTTGGGTTTGGGTAGAGGGTTTGTATCGACAAAAATTTTCCCCCCAAAAAGGGAAAAGGGGGAATGATTTGTTGGGAGTTGTTTTTTTTAAATTTTTTTATCGGGTTTCCAAACAATTTTTGGGGGCTCAAATTATGGCAACCCCCCAAAAGGGTTATATGGAATTTTTATTAGGGGATTTTGGGTTTAAAAACTTAATTGTGGCGTGTGGCCAGGGGGTCGCCCAACCCAATAGGGGGCCCCGCATCCTTTTGGTTTAAAATTTTGGTTTATCAATTTAATGGGGCGTGTTTTTTGTTTGGTGGGTCAACTATAGGCCCCCGCAGCCTTTGCTTTCTTTTGTCATCACCCTTAATGGGGTTGCTGTTGAAACGTTACTAACCCAATTGGCGTAGGAAAGTAAAAATTTAAATTTCCACCTTTTTGGTTTTCCCATTCTTCAGATGAAAAAGGGATGAAACGGAACTGCCCAAAGTTTTTCCCAAAATTCTGGTACTTATTTTTGTTTTTTGCTGCGGGTTGCTTTTTGTTTGTTGTTTTTTAAATTTTTTTCCCATTACCCTTTTTAATATTTTTGTTATTTTTTTTTATCATCATTTTTAATCATGGATGCCCTTATTTTTGTTTTTCAAAGATTTTTAAATTAATGATTATTGCTTTTTTTTCTTATTATTACTATTAACTTTTAAACTGTAAAATTATAATTTTTATTTTTTAACTTTTAAAAAAAAATTCATTTCTTTATTTTTTATATTTTTTTACCCAACTTTCCATCATGATAGTCATCAATAAACAGCTAAAAACATCAACTTTCTTTTTGGTTTATTATCATCATTTTTAAAAAATTATTACGAATTTACTCATAATAGCGCCTACCCCTGGGTTTAAAGAGAAAAAAATTTTAAAGGGGGGTTTTACAAACCCCACACTCCTTTCCTTTTTTCCGCGGGGGCCCCGGGGGGCCCACCCCCGGGGAAAAGATCCTTTTTTGGAAGACTGCCTGCTGGCTGTTGCGGGTTTTTTAATGGTTCCCCCCGTGTGATTCAGTCGTTTCCTCTCTCTTTTTTCGTTTCCCAATTTCTGCACCAAGGATTCATGTTATGTGTACACGTGCCCCATCCTTTGGCCAAAACGGGAAAAAATTTGGGCCCTTTACTAGAAAAAAAAATCTTTCCTGTCGCGGGCTTGAGGACAAATGAAGAAGAAGAAGGGGCCGGGACAAGAAAAACAAAAAGAGGGTGGGGGGGAAATTTCCCGAATAAAGGATTGGGTGGGAAATTCGGGTTTTCCCTTTTCGCCAGGTCTCCAGAGACCCCCGCACGGGGGCACAGAATCAAAACCCAAAAAAGAGTTTTGGGGGCCCAGGATAATTGGAAGGGGTGCTTCAAAAAAACCTCCTACCCGGGTGAAAACTTTTTTCATTATTCCCTAAACCTTTAAAATCACCCCCCGGTGGGGGGAGAGGGGGGGCAGGGGTTTTCCAAAATTTCCCAAACCCCACGGGCCCTGTAAATTTCCCTTCTGAACTCCCCCTTTCCCCCCCCAAAAAAACAAAAACAAAACCAAAAAAACCAAAAAAAAACAAAAAAAACCCAAAACAAAAAAAAAAACGCCCCCCTCCCCCCAAAAATCACCCAAAGGGGTTGCAAAACGATTTTAAATTTAATTTAAAATTAAAACCCCTTGTACCCAAATTTTGAAAAGGAGGGGGAGGAGGGGGGAAATTCGGGCTTGAACCGGGGAACCCTTTTCCCCCCCCCCCCCCCCAAACCCCACCCCTTCCCCCCTTTCCTTCATCCGGGTTCCCCCAAAACCCCCTCTCCGTTTGGGTTGTTTTAAAAGGGACTTTGGCCCAAAGGAAAATTTTAACGTTTTGGGGGTTGGTGTAAAAGGGCACGTCCCCAAAACTCTAACCCGCTCTCACCCGGCGGGGTACAAAAACACGTGCTTTAATTCCCCAGGGGTTTGGGGTTTCTGGCCCTTTTGCTACAAATCCACCCCAATCGGGGGAAGGGTTTTTTAAGAATCGGAGTGGGATTTGGGGGGGAAGAGGGGGGGAGGGATTTTAAAGTACTTCTAGCTCAGGTAAACAAAAACCCCCATCCCCCCCCTTTTCCCCCGGGCCCCCGTCCCCCCAAACCCCCACCTCTCCCGATTCAGGTAAAAAATTTTGTTTCATTTTGCATTTGTTATGATCTTCGTTTGAGCCCTTTCAAGTTTTTAAAGGGGGAGATAATTTGGGGTTTTTTACCCCCGGGGGAAGGTGTGCGTGTGTGTGTGTGTGTGTGTGTGTGTGTGTTTTGTGTGTGTTTTGGTGTGTGTGTGTGTGTGGGTGGGGTGGTGCGTGTTTGCGGGGCGTGCTTGGGGGGGGGGCGGGATTTTTTTTTTGGAGTGGGGGTGTGTATGTGTGTGTGTGTTTTGGTTTTGGGGGTGGGGGGTGGTGTGACTTTGACCACGGCCTTTTCCCCATCCGCGGGGGGAGCGTTTAAAGGGAACGCTATCCCAAAGGGTTTTTGGGGCGGGCCAAGGGGGAAAAAAAAAAATTTTTAAAATCTTTCCAAAACACCCTTGAAGGTTTCATGAAACCCCTTAAAAAATCGTGAGCTGTCCGAGGGGTTTATTACGGGGGCTGTCGGGGGGATTTTTTAAAATCCCATTGGGAAAAGAAACCAACCTTTGGGAAGCGTGAAAAGGGAGGGGGGGTTCACAAAATATTGGGGAATTTAATTTTCCGCCTGGTTTGTTTTTTTTTCAGCCCATTGAGTAGGTGGGGGGTTTAAAAAATTTATAAAGGGAATTTTTAAAACATAGTGAGCCGTTTTGAAATTCCTTACCCATCTTTCCGTTAAAACTTTGGGCGCATAATCAGTGGCTGCAAAAAGTTGACAGGGTCAAAAAATAAAATTGAAGGGGTTGGGGAAATGTCTTTTAAAGCAAATGAAGGGTGTGTTTGAAAATTTGTCATCAACCCAAAAACGGGGTTTTTGGACAATGTCATCAAACCCAAATTGAACGTTTTGTTGACAATGTGGGAATGAAAAAGGCTGTTAACAATGTTTCCCCAAAATTTCTTTAAAACCCGTGGTATTGGGGGTTTTGTTTCCCCCAAAATGAATACGGGTGTTGACAATACCCAATAAATTTTTGGAAAAGGCGGGGCCCAAAAATTAAGTCGTCAGCCAAGGGGGTACAAAACAAATTTTTAAATAAAAATTGGGTTACGTAATTGAAAATCCCATCAATAAACATGTTTATTGACAATGTTTAAATCATTAAATCAATGGGGGTTGGGACAATTTTCTTTAAATAAATTGTTTTTTAAAATTGGTTTGACGGGGTTACAAATTAGTCTTTTGTATGTTTTTGGGACAATTTTCCGTCATGGGGTGATCATGTTTTGTTGACGATTTTTTTCCCAAAAATTATTGATTCAAATGTCCCTTTCCCCAATGTCACCCTTTTAAAATTCACAGGGGGTATTGATAAAATTTTCCAAATGAGTGTGGGGGGTTGACAGTGTCATCATTCAATGAGGGTGGGGGTTTTTTAAACATTTTTCTTTTCCAAATAAAAGTAGGCCCGGGGAGTTGACGGGTTTTTTATTTTTAATCAATTAACGTGGGGTGTTGAAAACCGTCTTTAAATTTTCAAGGGGACAAAAAATGTTAAACATGTCGTTTAATCAAAGAAGGGGAATGTTGACGTTTGCATCAATAAAAATAGTTTTTGGATATTGATAAACCGTAAATTTAAAGAAACGTGAATGTTTTTAAAAGTCAAAAAATGACCGGCGGGTGTCGCAGTGTAAATAAATAAAAAGCAAACTGGGTGTTGACTAGGGTCATCAATCCATGAACTTTGGGTGTTGAAATGGGTCTTTCAATAAAATTTCAATAAATTTTAGAACTTTGGGGGGGGTTTCCCATGGGGTTGTAGAAAATTTTCTTTCCCCAGTCAATTAAATCAAAGGGGTCCGGGGAAAAAACTCTTTCCCATCACAGCCCCAACGTTTTGGGGTTCAACCCTCATAAATTTCATTCACTTTGGGAATTTACCCCCCCGAACGCGGGCCCCAATAGGGGTCAAAAAAAAAATCCCCCCCCCATAAAAAGGGGCATTTTTGGTCGGGGTCCGCCACGAAAGAATGGTTTTATAAAAATTTGGCCCCGGTTTTTCGGTCTATCCTTCGGGCCACTGAGTTTGTTTTGTTTTGGTTCCTTCTCACTGTCGGGTTTGCTAGTTTCCGGGGGCCTAGTTTAAATCGGAAAAAAGCGGGGGGTGGGGGGTTTGGGGGGGGGGGGGGGGGGGGGGGGGGGGGGGGGGGGGGGTGAGGGACAGTGAGGATTGAGCAAGGCAGGCGGGTGATTGGGGCCCCCTGCAGAATGTTATGGGGATTTCCCATCTAAACCATGGACCCAAGGGGTAGGAGAGAACCCGGGGGATGGAGGGGTTGGGGGGTTGGGGGGGAGGGGGGGGGGGGGTTTTCAAGGGCCCCCGTTTATCTCGGGATCTCACAGGGAAGGGTTTTCCAGAAATACCCTTTTTAAAAACCCCCTTGCCCGTTCCAGGGGTTTTTTTTGGGGGGGCCCGATATCGGGGTTTTTTCTGCTTTTATTTAAAGGAAAAATTAAAATTCAAAAATTTTTGAAAGGGCACCCGGGCCCCGACACACACACACACCACACACACACACACCAACACACACAGACACACCACAAAAACAAACAAAAACACACAACACGCACCAGCTCAGGGGGCCCCGCCCGGCTCGCGCTGGGGCGCGGCGCACACAACAACACACACACCCCACACACACACACCAAAACCAAATCCCCAAAACACATGAAAGGCTCAAACAAAAACAACTTATGCATGCACAGGGAAAACAGGGGAATGCACCGCACCGCGCCGCGGCGCGCCACCACACACACAACACACACAAAACACACACAACACACACACACACACACCCCACACACACCACGAAACCGCACGCACACACGGCTCACACCCCCTCACTCACACAAAACACCCCACACACACACCCCACACACACACACAACACACTCACACACAACAACACACAACACAAAAACACCCCCAACACAAAAAACCACAGGGTTCACAAAAAACATTTCACAAAACACCACACCACACACACACACCACACAACACACACACACCACCCGAAATTTTTGGGGCGCGCACGCGCGGGACATACACCCCATACGGGAACACACAGAGGTACAACGGGGCAACAAACACACACACACCAAAACACACACACACCACACACACCACCCACACATACACAAAAACACTCCACACACACACCCCTTCACACAAAACACAACACACACAAAACACACACACACACACAAAACAACAGGTAAAAATACTTGCGCGTACAGCGCTAACACAAAAACCACAGACCCCCACACAAACACGCACCCCACGCACACGCAGCACGCCGGCACGCACACACACACCCCCACACACACACACACACACACACACACACACCCCACACACATATTTTACGCTTTATGCAATAGACGGGGTTTTTCTCAGACGGGCCCGTAAAAGCTCAAAAGCAAGCTGGTCGTTGCACTGCAGTTGACGGTACGTTTTTTGGGGTTTTTCGCTGGATTCTGGTTTCAAAATAAAACAGTTCACCCTCCTCGAAAGATTTTGTTCTGCTTGAGCTGCTGCAGGTGTTATACTTTTAAAACCACACACACCAAAACACACACCACACACACCCCAAACACACACCACACACACACACGGGACTGCCTAAAAACCTTTTTAAACGTGATTAACATAGTTTGTTTACTGACAACACACACACACAAACACACACCCACCACACACACAACACACACACACAACAAACACACGCAAAACACACACGCACACCCCCACATGCAAACACGACATGCACCACACACAAAATCCCACCACACAAAACAACACACAC